>JAIUCU010000059.1:0-20713 GCA_020226215.1 Sindora glabra
AGTTAAATAGGGATAACTGGGACATTTGGCATCGAAAAATTTCTTACATATTAGAAGAGCAAGACGCTCTAGAAATCCTGAACCATGTCATGATTGAGCCTGAACGAGGGAACTCTGCTCAACATAAGAGAGATGCTGAAGCTTATACTGTTTGGAATAGGAAGAATAGTGTTGCTCGCATGACACTCTTGAGTGCAATAATGGATGACCTCATGTGTGAATACGAAAAATACCTAACTGCTCAGGGAATGTGGATAGCCCTGAAAGAAAATTTTGGTGGTACTTCAGCCACCAAACTAAGAAGACTCACAATTAAGTTTGACACTTACAAACTTTGACCTAATACGTTGATGAAACAACATTTGAGAGAAATGTCAAACATAATTCGTGAGTTGAAAACAACAGGGCATGCATTTTCTAATGAGCAACAAGTGCAAGTAGTGATTAGATCATTCCCTGCCAGTTGGAAACACATGAAGGTAAACTTGACTCATAATGAGAGCATTGTTACATTTGATAGTGGGGTGCGACATCTGGAACTTGAGGATGAACATTTGGAGGCTTATCAGTCCTCTGGACTAGTTTATCTAGCAGAAGGATCAGGACCTTCACATTCTAAGCCTAAATACAAGAAAGGAAAGAAGTTCTAGAAGAGAAAAATTGGACCCCATTTCAAGGGCAAGAAAACCTTTAAAAAGAAGAAAGGAAGAAATGGCTCAAAGAACTTTAATTTGAAGAAGATCAAGTGTTATGCATGCCAAAGAATGGGTCATTTTGCTTGAGATTGCACTCAGCAAAATGAGTAGAACAAGGTATTACTGGATACTAATATTTTACATTTTTCATATATTTTCAGTACTATTTTTCTAACAGAATCTTATCCTTTATGGATTTTGGATTTAGGCATCATAGATCATGTGAGCAAGGATAGAGGATCCTATATGAATTATCGTTAATTATTGAGTCAGAGCAGGTGGCTATACATTGGAAACAATGCAAAGATTGAGGTCAAAGGAATTAGGACATGCAAATTGGATTTGCATGGAGGAAAGACCTTAATTTTACATGATGTATTGTATGCACCTGAAATTCGACGGAATTTAATTTCTATTAGTTCCCTATTTCAATACAGTTTTTCGATCAATTGTCGTGACAATATTGCAGATATTTTTAAAGACAATATATATTATGGTTTTGGTTTCATTTCTGATGGATTTATCATTTTAGATACAGTTGATAATTCTGCTTACGATTGCTTTACTGCTTTTACTTCCAATCTAAATAATGATATGGATATTTGGCATGCTAGACTAGGGCATATTAATTAAAATAGAATGATTAAACTAGTAAAAGAAGGCTTGCTAGGATCAATTTCAAAATTGGAAATGTCCTTGTGTAAATATTGTTTAACTGGTAAAGCAACTAGAAAACCGTTCAGAAAAGGGATTAGGGCAGAAACTCCATTACAACTAATTCATTCTGATATATGTGATCCTTTGAGTGTGAGGGCAAAGCACAAAGTTTGGTATTTCATCACTTTTATTGATAATTACTCACGGTTTGGTCATATCTATTTGATTTGACACAAATCAGAAGCATTAGAATGCTTTAAATGCTATTTGAGCGAAGTTGAAAATCAAATGGATAAGAAAATCAAAGCGCTCAAAATTGACCATGGACATGAATACTTATCGGAACAATTCAAAGAGTTCTGTGAAGAAAAGGGAATAATAAGACAATTAACAATCCTAGGCACTCCATAACAAAATGGAGTAGATGAAAGAAGAAATAGAACTCTTCTAGACATGGTTAGGTCAATGATGGTGCAAGCAAATCTACCATTTTCATATTGGGGAGATGCTTTATTAACAGCCGCTTACATACTTAATCGTGTGCCCTCAAAGTCTATTACATCCACACCCTATAAACTCTAGACAAAATGCCAATCTAATTTGAGAATACTCAGACCATGGGGGTCTGCTACGTATGTCTATGATACTTCCCACAGATATGGAAAATTGGGTCCAAGAAGGAAGAAATGTATTTTTATAAGATATTTAGATCTTTCTAAAGGTTACATTTTCATCTTTGAAAACGAAGATGGAATAGTAATGGAACTTGAATCAAGAGACGCTACAATCCTAGAAAGTGAATTTCCTAGCAGAGGTGAAATTGATCATACTGTGTCATTTTATGAACAATAAGATCAAATGGATAATAGCGAGTCTTATCCATCTTATCCGAGTGGAAGCTTTCAAAGAGTACCTGCTATTCTGAGTGGGAACTTTGAGAGAGTAAAAGAAAACCCTACTTTTGGAGATGACATAACACAGGGAACCCCACTATAGAAAAGTAAAAGAGGAAGTGTACCCAAAAGACACTTTTCAATTGAAGGATCGGCGCTTATGGTTACTCTTCAAGATGAAGAAGAGCCTAAAATAATACAAGAGACTCTGAGTTGCCCTGCTAAGGAATAGTGGAAGAAGGCAATGGAGGAAAAATTAGACTTAATGACAATTAATTGAGTTTGGAAACTAGTTAAGGTACTATCTGGCCGAAAGGCAATTGGGTATAAGTGAGTTCTCAAAATTAAAAAGAAAGTAGATGGATCAATTGAAAGAAATAAAGCTCAGTTAGTTACAAAGGGGTATACGTAACAGGAAGGAATAGACTATGAGGATATATTTTCACCTGTTGTGCACTTCAATTCCATAAGATTGCTCCTAGCTATAGTAGCAAATTTAGATTTAGAATTACATCAAATGGATGTAAAAATTGGTTTTGTCAATGGAGAACTAGATAAAGAAATCTACATGGAACAACCAGTAGGTTTCATATAAAAAGGCGAAGAAAAGAAAGTTTGTAAACTTCAAAGGTCCATTTACGGACTCAAATAGTCATCCAAATAATGGTATTTAAAGTTTTACTAAGCGATAACCTCATTTGACTTTCAAATAATTGAGGAAGACTATTGTGTTTACATCAAGTGGTATGAAGGCAATCTAGTGATATTATCTCTTTACATGGATGACATACTATTGGCTAGGAATAATCTAAAATTAATTATGGTCATTAAAGAATGGCTATCCTTGAATTTTGATATGAAAGACATGGGTGACACAGATTATATCCTTGGAGTAAAGATCATTAGGGATCGCTCCAAGAGATTGATTTCTCTTTCTCAAGAAACTTATTTATAGAGAATTCTTAAGAAATTTAACATGACAGACTGCAAACCTATAGATACACCTGTAAATAAGAGTGAGCCATTGAGTCAAGACATGTGCCCTCAGAATAAATATGAAAAGAAAGCAATGGAAAAAATTCCTTATTCTAGTGCAGTTGGTAGTCTTATGTATGCAATGATGTTTGCAAGATCGGATATTTATCATACAGTTGGACTCGTAAGTAAATACTAGTCAAACTCCAGATAAAAGCATTGGAAAGTTGTCAAGCGAATACTGAGATATTTAAAAGGCACGGTTGATTATGCGTTGTGCTACCAAGCAAAAGATTTATGCTTAGTCGGATATTCTGATGTGGATTGGGCAGGAGATTTGGATGAGCGAAAGTCTACATCGAGATACTCATTCTTGCTAAACAATGGTGCCATATCATGGTAGAGCAAGAAGCAGACATGCATTGTATTATCAATAATGGAAGCTAAGTTCATAGCATGTTCTGCAGCAGTACAAAAGGCTATATGGTTGAAAAGATTTCTAGAACATTTGGGAATTTGTGGAGAAAACTTAGCTTCCATCCTGATATATTGTGATAGTCAGACAGCCATCGCCTATACAAAGGATCTGAAGTATCATAGCAAGACTAAGCACATTGATATAAAATATCATTTTATTAAAAATGCCATAGCACAAAAAGAGGTCACCGTTCAACATATTTCTACATAAAAGATGATAACAAATCCATTTACTAAACCAATACCTAGAGATGTGTATATTGAACATGTAAAGTCTTTTGGTATGCGTAGAATGTAATCAAACATTTCCAAATTTGAAATGAATAAAGTATACTTCATTCAATTACAAATGTTTTAGTGTTTGTATAAGTATACAAATGTCTTGTATGTATATCGTACAGGTTGATAAGATTAATTCTCTCACATGAACAATTACCTTTGATGCTCATGAGGAATGGGTAGAGATGAGACATGTGTTCACCAATATAATAGTGTGAAATGTTATTTTTTTTGGTAGAGAAGTAACACAAAGTAAAATGTGTTGC
Organism: Sindora glabra; assembly: GCA_020226215.1. Lineage (NCBI taxonomy): Eukaryota > Viridiplantae > Streptophyta > Magnoliopsida > Fabales > Fabaceae > Sindora > Sindora glabra. The sequence continues at coordinate 4,243 of JAIUCU010000059.1, forward strand.
CTCGACAAAGAGACAAAAAGTAAGGTCAAGATAAGATCTGAGAAACAAAATATGGATCGACTTGTGGATTATCCCACTTTCCACAATACCTGTAACCAGATAATGAATTCTTCAAAGTTTGACGTAAAAAATGAGTCGAGTGAAGTGGAAGAATTCAGGTTAGGTACTGTGTGTGCCTGAACTAAATTCTGTACGATGTCACTAATAAAAATTGACATACGCCTTTATGCTTAAAGGAAAACACCGTAGCATGTGATTCAAACCACATGTGTAAAAGAACCACAAACGGGAAGCAAGTGAAAGATCCTTGGTTCATTGCTGTGTGAGTCCCAGAAAAGAAGATTATTTTCATGGATACCATTCGACTTTGAGGATATCATGGAGAGATGATACAGTGCTCGCTACCTTAGTATACATCTTATGATCATGATATAAACAGTCTAAAAGATAAAATACTAGAAAAGTAACTGTTGTCAAATTAAAATGATATGTGGGCGAAAGAAAGATTTCCTAACATATACACAATTATGCTAGTGTCTGAGACATATCCATTATGAAGTTAGTTTAGGTAACTTCATAAGTGTGGATACTATACATATGTGAATAGTAATATGAGTTTATATTAAAGCTCGCGAGGGATCAGATTTACAAGTGGAAAGTGTATATGGGATAATTTAGGGCATCCGAGGCATAATATAAACAAATGGAAAATAGGATTGTTTTATGCTGATCTTATCAGGATTTCTAGTACAAGAACACCCAAGAAGACATCATGCTCATGCGGTCACGATGATGCACTAAGTATGAAAACCGAAAAGAGAGATGAAAGTTATACGATGTGGCTCATCCCATTATGCGTGAGTGGGAGATGTAAAGTGTAGATGTGGGGTACACCCATAATGAGGGACCTACATCTTATATTTAGATTTAGAGGTGGTTATTTTGATAACCACCTCCCCCCTATTTTTGAATATGGGATAAAACTGCCAGAGTAGTTACTGAGCCATGGATCAGAAAAGAAAAAAATTGTTGAGATAGTTTAAGACATTCCATCAGAAAGTTTTTTGGTTTCCTTTCTGTAATTTTCTCTCTCTTTTTGAGTTCTTTGTACGAACCAATTTGGGTGGTGAAATCATCGTGAAAAAGGAAGTAGGAGTTCATTGTGATTCTTGTGTACCCATGTGAATTAGAGTGCATACAGTAGAAGTTAGTGTCACCTACAATCATCAAGTAAGTATTCCACAATTTAATTCATCGTATAAATTTTCTTCATGTGTACTAGTAATTTTTTATGGATACATACTCAAGATTGTCATTTAACGACATCTAGGCCATTTGCTATAAATTAATATGGACTAATCTTAGTAAGTAGAATAACTATTCTAGGAATTTAAATACTAACAAAATTTTCCCCTATCGACAAAGGTCTTTTCTAAAATCTAAATCTTTATTCTAAAATTCGTTTGAGGTTAGTATACTTTTCACTGAGTCAACGCCTAATCCATATTGAAGTTTTACATCAAAGTACAAAGAAATGTGAAAGTTAAATTTTAAACAAAAATTGTTTCATTATTTTTTGAGATTGTTAAAGTTCAGTGTTTATTGTCTATACACACACACACACACGTTACAAAAAGGTATGTAAATCTGACGCTTAAACTTGTTGATTCCTTTGAGTCACATTTTATTATTTATAATATATAATATTACATAACTATCTTTTATTTTATTTTTAAAAATATTTTCTCCCATTTTTTTTAAACTTAAGAAACAAAGCAACGAATCCTTCAAAAATTTAGATTAATTTTAGTTATATAGTCTAAGTTGTAAGTGTGAGATTTTTCTTATTTTGACATCAACAAAAGAATATGATTCTTGAATTGACAATATATATGTTAAAAGTCAAGGTTATATCAAGAAGGAAGCCCTAAAGTAACATTGTTTTCATTCCTTGAATGCCATGCTTCCTTCATATTCATGGCTCCTAGTTAAGTTCCATAGGAGGCAATTCCCTTTGTAAATTTGTTTTGTGGTAATAATCAATAATAGTTAAGGGCAATTTCTTTCATTCATTGGTCTCTATCTATTTAAGCATGTATTTGGTCATAATTTACACTTGTATATTGCTTTGTCTAAAGTTAGGAGTATGCTTGATTTGAAGTATTAATCCTAAATGACATAAGAGAACCTACCATCAAATCAATGAATATGGTCCTTAAGGAAAGGGTAAGCATCCTCTATTTTTCTTAAGAAGATAGGGACATGGATTTTGAATAGATATGTTGGAATTTTTAATTTTAGGTCTTACATAGTTTATAAATTATAGTTATTTTTTTTAATATAAACTTAAGGACCTAGTTAAGTAATATTTTTTTGGTTAAGGGTTTAATTTACTATTTAGGCCTAAATGTGGCATGACTAGATATAAATCCTATAATAAGTAGGATCAATGATCTAACTTAGTTATTATAATATGGAGTCCCCACCTCTCTAACCTTACACTATTAGGACTCATCACATTAGAATCCAGAGAAAGGTTTGCAAGCGGGGTTTTGCAAAGGGAGTGAGCCTTTTACATCTATATTGTTTTTGTCATTTTTCATTGATCAAGGGAGAGTATTTGGAATCTAATTGTTCAAGTAATTGGTGATTTTGATTTAGATTCTGGAAGTAAGAAGCAATCTATTTTTCAAAGTCATATGTATTTCATAAATGATTTAGGTTATGGCCATGTACTCCATTAAATGTTTATATGTGTGGTTCTTATAATTAATCATAACTTCATTCTATGAAACACAATCAATAATTTGAAAAGTTATAAATTAAAAAAAAGATCATCTATTGGTATCAGAATGCGACCAATTATGTCTCATAGTTAATTTATTGGAGCAATTTTGATCACTGACTTGCCTCAATTATGTATACGAATATTTACATTAGTCTTTCTAACAAAAATCTCATGTATAATAAACACCTTTTTCCTACTAGTATATTGTGCTTTGCAAATTAAGTTCTTATGTTTGATGCATATTAAGTAAAATTTCTTTCTAGACTAATATATGATTCCATATTTTGAATTTCAACTAGAGGAGATGTCTTATTGGTATTATAAAAATGTATAAATTTCAAAAGCTTGGCTTTTTTTTAGGAAAAACATTATCCTTTGTAATATTGTGTGTTTGAGCACTGTTCAATGTAAATTTGTGCGACACACATATAAAAATCCTTTTATTGCATTCTAAGGAATCTTATTTTCAACATGTTTGCACATTGTTACTTCATCATAGCTGCTTGAAAAGTATAAATTCGGCATTTAGTGCATAGAACTCATTGTTTTATTTCATGCCAAATGCATATGCTTTCCTAAACATGCGAATGTATATACTATTTGTGCATACTTTGAAATTTGAAGAATTATGGTGCTGCATGTTTGTATGTAGATGTTTGTGTGCTTAAGAGGTTTCATCTGTGTTCTTATGTTGCATCTCTATATTTGAAATGTTGAAGGAAATAGGGTGTAGGAACTGTATTATAATTAGCTATTTTGACAAGTTGCTTTATGGGAAACTTCAAATATTATGGTCAATTTTTGTTTGCTATTCAAAATGCAATTTTGTTAGAACCATTTCCATAGGGTTCATTGGTTTAGAAAGGTGTTTTCGAATTTAAAATCTCAAAATAATAGAAAAATTACTTTTGAACCTTTCACATTGTTTTGCAAATATTTTTGGGATTTCTAAATTCAAATTTCATGTGATTTTGTGACAAGACTTGAATGAGTCAATTGCAAAACATATTTTGTGGAAATTAGGTTGTTTGAAATTGAAAAGGTATAAAGAAATCACTAAAGTTGTTCTTATAATCATTGGGTTGAAATTTCAAATTTTGGAAAACAATTTTAACACTTTCATCTTATCAAAAATGGATTTGTTAGCTTAAATTTTACAAATAAACTAACCATTTGAAGGTTGAAAATCTAGAGAATATCTCAAAGCTATTTTTTAAATCGGGTGTATTTAGTTAGTAAATGTTGATACATCATATTAGTTTTAAAATTGACATCGAATACATGTAGCAATATTGATTTTCTTACTTGAAGAACCAACCTATTTAGTTATTGGATATTGATCAATTGGTCGGTTTTACAATTGACATTAAAAAGCAATAATAATTAAAATGCTTATTTATGTTAGATGTCATTTCATAAACTAGCATTGAAAATTGATGTCCTTTCATACTTTAACTTTCCCATATTATGTCAATTTTTTATTAAATAATTGATATTTAATATCAACATGGGAAGATGGGGTTATATAACTAGGGGTATAAATAGGCTAAACTAAGTTAGGCTTTATCTTAAATAGTCCAAACATACTTTATAAATTATTGGCATGAGTCTAGTGCATTAGCCTATATAAAGTTAAAATTTAGGCTCTACTTGATCTATTTAAAAAGCCTAACCTATCTTATTAACCTATTTAAAGGCCTACTTATATAAATAAAGTTTCAAATAAACTAAAGGTAAAGGCATTTAAGTTAGAAAAATCATGATAATTAAATTTGATATATATTTATAACTGTGTGTATTAAAACATATTAATATTATATATATTATATAAATGTATATATTATATATGACATTATACATATTAATTATTAAATAGGTTAACCTAATAAGCTTATGAGTTAAGCTTATAGAAAATATACCTAACAAGTTTATCTAAATATATCTATTTATTAGCCTTGACATGGTCTATTTAAATAAAAATACTAAAATTTGCTAGATCAAAACTAGGTTAGGCTATAGGCATTTAATAGGCCACTTATTCTATTTCCATCATTATGTATAATAATTGATGTGATTTATTAGCTTTTTTTATCCAATGGAATTCACCTATCACTACACTTACAGCAATATCCAAGCCTAGTTATAAAATCCAACAACTATATTATTTTATAAGCATTATTATTATAAATAACAATATTCAAACTTTATCTCAATATCTCTATATTTAAAAATAATATCTCAAATATAATAAACACCTTATGGCAACAATATCCTAAAGATAATAAATATTCAATGGCAATAATTTCATACATTTAATAATTAAGTCTAAAAATTAAAGATATAAAATATGTATATATTGTGAAACCTAGAAATAATACCTTTAAATACTAAAGAAAAAAGTTACATTGTTTTTCAATGATATGGCAAGTGACAAAATTTTTTATAAAACCCAACATAGTAAAAGAAAGGCACAAGCACATCAAAATTAATGTTCTAAATGCAACATTAATGTTATATGCTTCTATTAAAGAGAAATTTATTATCTTATTTATGTCATTGAACTTTAGTATTATCATGTATTGTTTATTGAGTTAAGGAGCACTATTCTCATATTAGAAGATTAGAATATATAGATGTGTATTAGAAACTAATAATTTAGAAATCCTATCTATTATACAAGTAATATGGGCATGAGAAATATAAACCTAATTACCTTCAATCATTCTTAACATGACTTGGAGGATCTTTAATTCACATCCCTTTAGTATAATCATCTTACATATAGAACTCCCCATATCCTTGTTGGAGTGAACATTCTAACATAGACAAAATTTTTACAAGGATACCCAATAAGTTTATTGCTAGTTTCCTCATCTTTCGCTGCAATAAATCTAACAAAATTTTCAACAATCTTGACATATTCAAGGCTTATATAGTAAGTAAACATCTATTCGCAGTCCATGACTACCTAATTTGAATCAAAGATGCAACAAATACATCAGAAATATATACATATCAAAAAAATAGTTTTAATGAAATTACTACATATATATTGACACTCACTCCACCCTTAACCCTAAAAAAAGAAATCAAGCACACATAATCCAAAAAAATATGAAGGGACATCATGACAACATCAAATTGTTCTTCCTTTCATTTAGAGGAAAAATAAGGTATTTAAATGCCTCTTAACATAGACAAGAAGACTTTAGCAAGTTGGGAGATAAATAAGAGGTTGAATGCAACATATGTTGAACTTTGGTAAAGATATCTCTTTAAGGTATAATGAATTCATGAGGAAGATGAAAGAACTTTGCACTCTACAAACTAGTGTTTAGTTAGATATTGCTATCTATTTTAGCTCTTACCCTCATTTTTTATGAATTATTTAAAAAGAAAAATGATGTCATTCAATTTGCCATTCAATTATACACTAATGTCTAATATCAAATGTATTATATTCAAAATGTTAATGGTGGAGTATAATACATCAATTACCTAACAATTGTCATCTTAATTACTTTCTATGTTAACTTCAATAACAAATTGGTGAGTTATATTAAAATTTCAATAGCAATTTAATAAAAATAACCATTTTGGTTTCATAGTTTTTTCATTACAGAATAATCTATGTTTGAATGTGAGAAATTTTGTTTAATACGTTGGTTATTATCATAAGTAGATGCCATTAGTGCTAAGAAAGAAATCAATGTGGTTCCTTTTTTTTAATTACTAAACATAAAAATCTTTGAAATTCTTAATGAATTATAATAACTAGAAAAAAGTTAAGTTTAATAGTTTTAAGCAGACATAAAGTTAATTTTATCTCATTTTCTAATGCTATATATGTTCTATTCTTAGTAGAAAAGAGTTACCGATGATAACCAAAAAAGTGTTATGTTGAAAAGCTATCAATAGAAATAGAAATAATTTTGTCTCATTTTTCAAATAATATATATGTTCTATTCTTAGCAAAAGAGAGTTATCAGCTCGTGAAAACTAAACTTAAATTTTAGAAAAGGTAAATTGAGATATATATGAGAAAGGAAATAATAAAAATTTTTGAAAAAATAGCAATTTTATTTATTTACATGATTACATCAACAAATAGAATAAAAAACTAGCTTTTCATTACATATTCTATATACCATTACATTAACAAATACAATTCTCCATCTTTGCTTCTAATTATCCTTATAGACTAGGTCCCAGTCTTTTTCATATCACTTGAGGTTGCTTTTAACTTGAAGGATATGGGTGACTCGAGATTTAATCCTTGAAGAGAGAGTTAACATCTACATAAGTAAGTACAGGAGAGCCCAATTCTTTAAATTTTCTTCCTATTGTAACAATAAAAAGAAGTAAAGAGCTAGCTCATATTTTATGTGCTTAATTATACTGTGGAAGCTAATTCTTTCTTTATAGATTAAGGCAAAGGTGTGGGAAGGGTCTAGGTAATACATATACTTCCATTACCAATCCGAGAGTGTGGATCAAATGCAAATATAACTTCTCTTTCATCTTAAAAAGCACATTTAAAAATGCTTAATTCATATCTAAAGCTTTGCTTTCTTTAATATTTTAAGTTTCTCATAGTGATTATTATGGTTTGCCACCTAGAGAAACATGAGATATTAGAGAAGGCAAGTCCTTTGACAAGATTTAAAATATTTCTAAATGTACTTCTTAAGATGAAAGGAGAGTTATCTCTAAATTTGACATAAACACTCAAATTAGATAACAAAGCGAATGTATCATCAAAACCATTTAAAGTAAAGACTCTGAGTAAAATTTATAGGAAAATCTATAGAACATTAGATGTTTGTTGTTAAAAAATGATTGATGTGTAAAAGTTTGGTGGTTTAAATTATGGTAACCAAAATTCTTTTAGATGTCAATTATTAGAAAAACCAACATTGTAAATGTTCATAGCCTCCTATAACCTCATGAATGATGAAGCATGATTTAAATGAGCTTACCATTGACATATTTTTACATGTCAGTTATTCAAATAAACTAATAGGATAATTTATTTGTAGATTATATTAATATCATAAATAAAAATATTAATTGTTTATGGATAACCTTTAGATGTTAGTTGGTACATAGAACCAACGTTAAAAACAAAAATTTTCTTTACGATTTCTTATGACATTAAAAATGCAAATATTAATTGCTTGTAAACAACCTTTAGATGTCAATTAATATATACAATTGACATCTAAAATATAAATATTCTTTACAATTTTCTATAACATCATAAAGATAATCTTTAAATGTCAACTTATATGTATAATCAATATATGAAATACAAATATTCTTTATGATTTTCAAAGTAAGTGATGTTTTTCATACCTTAGACGTCAATTAATTCAAACTAATGTGTAAAATATAATACATATTGGTTATACATAATAATAGTCATCTTAAGTTTTCATAGAACTAAATCCTCATCTTCTATTAGATATTATAATTTTACAATGTCAAAATTTTATTTAAACTAATATAGTAAGTTGCATTTATTTTAAAAAATGTCACCATGCCATTATATACATTAATTTTTACTTTAACAGATATCAATGTGGCAATGTTGCATCACAATTATGTAGTAGTAACTATAAATAGGTAAAGTTTATTTTTTGCTTTTTTTAATTTAATCATTATTACAAAATTGCAATGATATGATGGTCAATATATGTCAATCATAAGAAAAATTAATGTGGATATTAATGTAGTGGCATTTTGAAATTGTCAAAACAAATATGACAACTTTTAAATTAAAAATGGATGTATATAGCTACATTGTGGCATTGTTAAAATTTCCATATGAACATAAGGTGATTTTTAAATGAAAAGTAAACATTATTTTTATCATGGTAAAGATATTTGAAAATAAAAAAGATATTATTACATTAGTCAGAAAGACGTCCTACATCATAAGTGAATCCATATTGCTATGTTTAAAAGGATAAAATAACATAAGATGCCAATTAAATAAAAAACTAACAAATTTTTGTCATTGTCAACATGTTTAAAAAGTGATTTTAAAATGTCGGTCTTATGAATAATTAATGTCATAAGTGAAGGCAAACTATTATATTTAAAAATTCATGATTGCTCGATAGTGTTTTTAAAATATTATCTTAACTTCATAAATCTGTTTCCTATTAATCTAACATTGTTTATTAAAAATATCGATTTTCTAGTAAGAAATCAATATGTAAATGTTTTGTCTACATAACTTGAATTTGCTCCTTTATTTCCAATCACTTGTTTTGCAAAATCTACTTTCCTAACATCATCTCCACCATCAAAGTTTCTTTGTTGAGTCCTAAATTGTCTCACATCTCTTGTGAACTTAGAGCTTGCTTTGTTTAGTTGGAATGTTTATGTATCAACATAATGGCATTAAGAGAGCCTCATTCATTATTAATTTTAGAATTATACTATATATTGTGTTTAGTGATGCTTTTAAAGCTTAGTCACACTCAAGTTATATGGTTGTGATATGCTCTGTTTAATGGTAATGTCTTCATCATTTTTACTTGCTACCTTTACCATTATGTGTTACAATGTCTTTCTAGGGCATCAAATCTATCACATATTTCAATGATTCTAGTTTACTCTATAGTCATGTAAATTAGTGGAGGATTATATAATGATTGATGTAATCTTAATTGAAATGCATGTCAAGCAAATTAGGTCTTTTTCCTTGCAATTTAATGTTGCATTTATTTTGAGGACCAATCTTATATCTGATACTTTTCTTCATCATTCGGTAATGTTAGCTAAAATTTTATTACATATGCAAGAATGACATTAATTTATCCATTTTTTTTCAAATTCAGAATATGAATCTTTCTCAAGAGGTAATTGCTTTCACTAAAAGAAATATATAGGATCCCATTACCTTGAAGGGTATTATTATAATACAAGCCAAGGGTGAGAGATTTGTTGTTGAATTCATTGAGAAATGGCAGATGTATCGAGAAAATGCCAATTAATTTGTTAGCTTTGTTAGAGTGATTATACAATCAAAAGTATCACTAATTATTCCTCATTAGAAGAAAGTACTCGAAGGATTAAAGGATAACATTTAGGAAGAAATCTTAGTATATACACTTGACTTGGTTAGATTTGTGTTATGTATATTAAAAATTAATTTGTAACATAATCACATATAAAGTAATCTTTTGTATATATTTTTCTTTTTTTTTTGTAGAAATCCTTTGATAGTCTAAGCAATAGGTTGATACATAATAAAATAGTATAGCATGTAACAATCTAATGGAAGGACTTCAAGTTAATGTTAAGATAGGGATACATCAATTCTGAGACTACAAAAAAAAGGTGGCTTGACATAGTGATAGAACTACCTCAATTAGGAATCATGGGAAAAGCTCCAAAAATAATGAGAAGATAAGTATTTCAACATAAAACTTTTACCTTTTATCATCTACTCCATTTCATTGTCTTGTTTGTATATCATTTGTACTTGTGAACTAATGTGTACTCTTGTCAATAGTAATTAAGTAAGTCTAATCAGGAGAAGTGAAAGAATACATATCAACACAAGCTCTTGTGGGAAGGCTATAAGAAGCTAGAGAAGGATTTGTTAGTCAAAAGGCATACTAAAAAGATATCAATGAGACATTTTTCATTTCTTACATAAAGTTATGAAATAAAGGGATAATAAACAAGTAAGGGAATGCACAACCCTAGAAAGTCAAGCCTTTATGAAGAGGGTTATAAGTATTAAGATTCATACTAAAATTTGTTATTTGATTTTGAATTTTTCATTTCAATTAAGTTATTTCTAACCATCTATCCTTTGTTAATTGCCATAAGATGCTTTCATGCAGTAGGTTTCCTAGGGTGAGCTTCAATTGGTTAGGAAGCATAACACCTTAATTGCAGCTTCAGGGCTACCAAACATGGTATTTGCCCTAAAAAAGGTCATCAACCAAATGAGATGTCATCCAATACAACAATTAAAGCTTGATTTTGTGCAATTGGAAGTGAGGCATTATCGATGAAATAATACAAGAACTTATTGCAAAAATAGAGGTAAGACTACAGCAGATGGTGTAATAATGCTTGTAAATGCAATGGTAAGGCCATATGCTTTACATTTTGTAGGAACAAGTAGCTAAGTAGCATATCACAGCTCATAGTTTTGTATTATTTATCTAGTTAGCACCAAGACCTACTACTCTTATAGATGAGATAGCTCATTTAACTAAGGCTCTACACTTTGGGTGGACTCTAGATCAATATGATGTGTCGACCCCTTTCACTACTGGTAAAAAAGATGCACTGGTCACCATGGTAGAAGAAATGCTGAAGATCATTCTTAAGATAAATGTCATACTTAACCCTAAATTTTTTTTATATATGTCTATACATGAATTAAGTTTCCAATGGAAGGGGTTCACATTACATAGATGGACCTTTATATGCTCTAATGGAGGTAGGATAACCCTAGTAAAAGTTTATGGATTTTGGTGATAGTTGATAAGCCTTTGGTTTGCAAGATTAAGGTATTGGTACTAAATAGTTTGGTTCGGATAATGGATAAAGCCTATAGATGGATTTTGGTAAGCTGCCAATTATGTCATTAATCATTGCCTAACAATTAAGTTAAGGTGATAATTGATATCCCTTGTTCAATATTTGTGGAGGTATTAACTTGTATTCCCTCTATTGATAAAGTTTTTATATATTTTTCAAAGTTATTTCAATTTTCTTGTGTGAAGCTTTTAACCACTACTATGTGTATTTCAATAACCTCCTAATGTTGCTTGGAAGGAGCCACAAAGATGCCTTAATAAGTTCTAAGGAAAGAATTCCTAGGCCATACTCTTAATTAAGGCAGATGTAGTATGACTAAAAAATTCTATTTTCATTGATAAAGTATCCAATGAATAATTGTTGAAGTTCTAGGAACTTGATATAACTTTTACCTAACTCTGGATCACGTAAATTTATATTATTTTCTTTAATTAAATATAAATTAATTTAACTACTATGTGAATATAATTTTAGCTCACATTAATCTTTTTGTAAGCATTGTTTTGACATGTTGTTATCTACGAATGTTGCATACAAATTCCTAGATCCATATTAACTAGATGCACAATCTACATTAGAAGAAGATAAAAAAAAGGACTATATTATTAAGGCTTCATTGCATTAGTTCAAGAAAAACTCTTAGTTAGTATCATATCACAAAGAGTAAGTCTTATTTATGCTTCAATTATGATATTTTTTTGTTAAATATATTTTGATAATCATGTTATATTATAATGGCCATTGGATGTTTGTATCAGTAGTGTCAAGGAGTAGACTTATCTAGTTAATGGTCCCAATGTTAGGATAAGTGCAATCCATTTTGAAAAATTCCTTAGAAAGAACCTTGACAAAAACTTCTAAAGCATAAAACTAAGACTGGATAAACCTTTCAAATAGGAAAAAATATAGATATATTATTAATAGTAAGATTGTATTATGTTTAACTATGAAGATAGTGTGTTAATGGGATTAAACTGACATCTTATTTTATTGCAGTGCCTAAAACAAACTTAAAATATGGAATGTGCTTATTTTATCTTGTTTGATTTGTTGTTTACTCGTAAACTCACCATTAAGGTAATCACTTGCTTATTCATAACTTTTCACATGTTAGATTAATTAATTGAATTGATTTTGGTGATAACATGTTAATTGTATCAAATTTGTAACACTTCAAGGGAAAACCATAACCACACACTAGAGAATAACTTAATAAAATTAGAAAATTTCAAGTAAGATATTTCATCAATACTGGAGTTAAATTGTAATGAATGGCTTTGAGTATTCTTGAATATTACTTATGTTTGTAAATAATTAAGTTATTATAAATTAGTTATTAATAGTTGGCTTAGTTGTAAATAACTTATTGTAACTTGTATTTGGATATGTAAACAAGAGTTTAGAAACTTTGTATAAAAGGTCATGCAATTGATAATATTGTTGTCAATTTCTATGCCAATTTGTAATTGTTGTTTTATATTTCTATAGGTGTCAAATGGTTGTATATTATGTGTTCATTGGTTATACACATTTAAAAAAAATTGGTGTACAAAAAATATCAATTTTCTACTTAAAATTATTGTTTTTTAGTTACAACATCGATTATTTTATAAATAACTAACATCTATTATTTCTTACTGGGACAATGTTGTTGTACTTTATATATCAATTTTTTTTTACAAATAACTAGGTCTAAAACCATAACACTAGGGTTAGTTGAAAATAAAAAGTGTGGACTAATGGTGCCATTTGAAAATTTCATCCCAGGCCTCTTCTAACCCTAAATTGATTATCTCTATAATAGTGTATACTTTATTTCTAGCCAAAAGATGATTCTTTAATATTTTGTATTTTTTCTCACTAATTTTTTTTACAAAAATAAGTCTTTATGGGCCCATTGCTAAATTTGTAAGGTTGTGCATTCACTAGAAAGATGAAGGATTTAAAGGTAAGGGTTTTATCTAATTTTTATTTTTGTTCTCATAATTTAATTTTTAGCTTCATAATCTATTATATCTTATTGCCTTTCATGGTGATGCATCTTTTGTTGATTTGTTCAAGTAAGAAATTTGATTTCATCTATCTTCTTTAGCTTTTAGTTCAATTATCTACTATTTATTTTTATGAAATATGTACCCTCATTTTTGCAAAATCTAATAAGTTCTCATTGCATTTGTAATTATTGGATTTAACCATGTTTTTCTAGGGAATGCCAACCTCAAATGTTTAGCAATGCATATCAAGATAGTATTTAGCACACCACCTATTTATAATTGAGGTATTTGGTATAATATCTCATAGTTTTCAAACTTTCATTACAAGATTTGTTATTTTAAATCGTTGTCATTAGGATTCTATTATTTTATATGGAATATTGTCTTCTATTTCTGGGTAAGATATTTTGGAAGACTAAATACATGAGATATACGAATGATTTGGGAAGAAGTATTAGTAGAAGAGGTTAGGGTTGGGAGGGAGGAACCAAGGTAGGGGAAGTAAGATAGATTATATGTGGCGTACAATATATCATATTGGTTATTAATATAAATTAAACTAGTATATTAAAATTAGATGTCAATTATTTATAAATGATCAATGTTAAATGCCTCTTCCTAAGCCTCTAACATAAGATGCAATGTTAAGTTTCTTATATCATAACTGACTTATAATATTTTACATATATTTTGAAAATGAAATGAAATATTATTTACAATGGTTCTTAATTACACGTGGGTTATGCTTTGATGTATAATCTCCTAAATACTTGACGTCTATCAACTATTCTATAGTTGTGAATTTTGATGCACGAAGTTTATATGTTGGCACTTTTATTAATACAAAGCCCTCAAAATTTGTTAAGAAAAAAGATTAAAAGAATCTACTAGTATTGAAAGTGAGATGATGATCTAGGTTTAATATTTATTCTCAATCACCCCACATAATAAACAAGAATAATTTTTTTATTTTATCTTTTGTTTGTTAACCATGTTTGATTCATATGTATTAAAATTTTATTTTTAATTTCTCATATATTAAAAATTACAAATATTAATTATTGACTTATATATATTGAATAAAATTGAAAACATATGATAAAGTTAAAATATAATTAAAGTATATAGAAACATAGGTGGTTGAAATAGCATGAAGGAAGATTTTAGCATTCAAAGTTGGTTCATGCATAAAAAACTAACAATGAACTTTATTTACATAAAATGATCTTTAAAGATTTTCAAAGTCTTCCTCTATGTTGAAATATTTAAAAAAATTTACTAAGTAGCTTACCACTTTTGTGATTGAAGAAAAAAATAAACAACAATAATCGAACACTATTGGCATACTTTTCAAAAATTTCTTCTAATAAGTTGTCAACTAGGGATTATTCGTATCATTTAACCTGAGTTAGAATTCCTTTTCCTTTGGAGTGTTAGGTAGCTTGGCCTAAGGATATGACCTACACAAAGGTACCTCAGTCCATATTTCATAAACATCAACATTTGGCTTCAAGATAATTTATTAATTAGTAGAAAACTCCTTAAACTGTAATGATTGGTACATGGTTTATCCTTTCGAAAGGTAGTTAAGCGGTATTATACATGTGACATCATAGAGTTAATTAAACACTTTTTGCAAAGATCGTGATCATTACTAGTTAAGGTGGCTACTTGCATATACTCCTATAAACATGCATACATCTTTGTACTACAAAAACATAGGGAGTATGTGAAGCAGCAAAGAGAAAATAACTGCTTTCAATAGTTGCAATAAATAAGCCCTAAAATGTTGTGCTATAAATATTATTAGCACAAAGGATTATAGGCTTATTTTCTAAAATTGCTACTTAAGTATAACTATGCATTCTATATCTTCTAGTACTCTACTAGTATACTCTTATAGTACTATGCTAGCCATTATTTATAAGTGTGAATGAGAGATTTAAGTTTCCAAACAATGCTTATTTATGCCTTTTGATGCACTTGTGATTGAGGTCTTTGCATAACTATAACAATTACATTTAATTGCTTCCTTATTCAAACATTTGTGCAAGCTTTGCTACATTTTATGCTTTTGTTTATATTAACTTATTTATTATGCTTTTGTTGTATTTTGTTTTTATAAATGTCTAAAATATAGCTAGTAAGTCGTTTATAACCCATTTTTGAATAGAGTTAAGCATAGCCATTTGGATTGGCAAACAAATTGGCATACCTAGTGGGATACAATTAAGGAACTTATTTTGACATTTATTAGTTTATACAATTAAAAGTGGTATTGTTTTACCACCATTAAACATCATGATTGTTACTTCTGGAACTATGCATAATAACCTAATTTATGAAAAAAAGGCTTAATCAAAGTATAATAGAGCCTCAACAACTATAAATTATAGTAGACAATACTAAAAATATTGATTTAATTTAAAATTAAAATAATTAAAATGTTATGCCAAATACTAGTGGATAAATTCAATAAAATCAAAATTAAAGAAATAATCATTGTAATAACAAGTGAATTACACCAAACAATAAAAATAATAGAAATAACAATGTTAGGGGTCCTACCAGAATGCCTTATGGTATACCAATAATCAATGAAGACAATAAGGTAATACCTTAAAATAGTCAAAATGCATTGGCTGAAAGGTTGAATGAATGAAACGCCTAGTCTACTAAAGTGATCAAGGAGAAAAATAGTCCTAGCTTAACTTTTTAAAAGTTTAAAGCCGTAGCAGGGTAAGAAATGGATAAAAGTAATCATACATTATTTATATGTTATCATAACAAATGGCCACAATATTAAAGTTAATATTCAAAAACACAACCACTAGTCAGTTAAGAATGAAGTAAACTTTGAAAAGAGTGGTACATCATATTAGTTATCAAAATAATGATAAGCATGGTCAAATAGTGAAGACCAAGACTAAGAACTAAAAGGCTGAAAGACCTAAATATGAACATATGAGACTTATAAGTCAAGGATAAAACATAAACAAGGCTCATTTGAGTAGAAAAAAATAGTAATGTGTGAGGCAATAATGTGCAATAACAAAATGAAAAGATATCAAATATCTAAAATGTGAACATGAAATAATAGTAACATTAAACTTGCAAT
>JAIUCU010000060.1:0-38956 GCA_020226215.1 Sindora glabra
CACTTCAATGAAAAATGATCTCGACGATATTTTTCATTCTAAATTTTTTAGAAATAAAAATATAATTTTTGTTCTGAATTTTATTATTTTTATTGAAATTTACAATTTAAAATAAAAATTTATATTATCTACTCCCAAAATTTACTTGATATTTTAAAAAAAAATGTACCAAATTATTCCCATGAAAAATAAATAAAAAATGTTACTTCCGACTTTGTATTCCATGCAAAATGAAGTAAAAGATTCATTCGTCTCTTTTGCATTCATTTATTTTCATGTTAATTCTTTTTATTATCTTTTCCATTATATGGAAAATACAAAATTCTTGTGGGACTCAGTGTTAAATTTCTTTGCAAATGTCTATGACTTCTTAAATCCACCCATCGTCCAATTAGATGAAGCTCCTTTTTCTCTTAAATTCTTTCTTCTCTTTCGTCACAACAGCAGGTTCCAGTGGAGTTGACGTTAAGAAGTATTATTGACTGGGCATGCATGATGCTTATTACAGAGTGTGGTTTTCGTAGTTGACGTGCTTGACTTGTGTGGATTACTACAAAGTGGTCCACTGTAAGGATTGGTGTTCATGGTTAATTGCTTGATTGGCGTGGATTTTAAGGTCTTATAAAATGTAATTAATTGTTTATTTTGTTGTTTATATCCATTCCACTTTTGTAAAAATTAAAAACATTAAAAATTATAATTTTCAATTCTTAAAATATTAAAAACTGAAATTACATTATTTTTATGATGTACCAGAAGGAACAAAGGTGGAACTAGAAAAGAAAATTGGAAGGCTATATATATAAATAAATAAATATATATATATATATATATATATATATATATATATATATATATATATATATATATATATATATATATATATATATATATATATATATATATATATATATATGTCTTATTTATACATGAATTCGAAAATAGATATTATTATATTTTTGTAATTTTTGTTTGACTAAAATTTAGCCCTTTTTCATTAGGAAATTTCAAGTTGCCTAAATTTTTATTTGTAACGCACCATTTTATTAATAAAATTATAATATTTTATGCATATTATATGTAACGTTTGTACAGAATTGTAACTTATATGAAAAAAATATAAAATTTGTTTAGAGAAATTTAAAGTATGAAATATAATTATTCATATGAATTTTTTAAGTCATGTTAGAGTGATATTTTATTTTCCCTTCTTGTTTGGAGGCCAGTGTAATTTTTTAAAAGGTATTAAATATAACAGTTGCGAAACTATTATTTTTGGATTAGGTTATTTTTACACCGATTGTGCACACACCTGCTGATACAGAAGTAGTGACAGAGTAACAACATTTCTTGTTTTAATTCACTCTCTTTAACATATTATTCTTAAAAATAATTCATTCTACACATTATTTCTTTATTATAAAAATATTGTGAGTTAAAAGTTTAATATAAAAGATATATATTCAATTGAATTAAATAACTATATATCCAATTTTTCAATGAAAGTGTTTAGAAATTTAAATTACATTTATTCAAAATTGATTAATTCTTTAATATGAATTTTAATTGTAATATTTTAAATTAAAAAATATCAATTAAAATTTCATAAAAAATGTATAACTCCTGTGTTACTTATCTTCATTTTATCTGCATCATTATTTCTTTTATCCACTCCTATGTTTATAATTCATATATAATTAAATTTATAAATATAAAAATATATTTATTTTTATTCTAAAAATAATGGGATTGGATAAGAAACTCACTGATGAAGATATTTACTATTCAATCCTATTGAAATGGTAATCATAATATTGGATGGATAATAAGAGTCAATTACATAGAAATATTATATTATTATATTAATTTATATTCTTTTTTAAACCTGTATTTAGTTTTTATAATTATTAAACATAAATGTAATTTCATTTATATTTTAAATTTATATGCTTTCATAATGATTTAAAATTTCATTTCATTTCTATATTTTATTTTTTTTGTAAATTTAAATGCTGCCTTCTTTTTATGGCGTAACCAACTAAGAACCCAACAGAACGTTTAAAAAAACCGGAAAAGCGTCAGTCCGTAAAGGCGGTGTTTTAACCCTCGGCAGAAGGGGTCTTCTTTATATGTCACTGCCCTCCTATCCTCTCCGCTGGGAAATCCCTCTGCTAAGTAGATAATCATAAAGGGTTTTGCAGGTCTTCTTTATAGGTATTTTTGCAGGTCAATCAATCGGAGAACCGTATACTCAACTAACATTAAGAACTTTTCATATGGGTGGAGTATTCACAGGGAGTAAACCGATAATTTCAATTAATTTTAAATCAGATTTAATCCAGATTTTAAATTATTAGATATTTTTCTAATCATTAAAATCATCATAATATTTTTATTGCATTAATTGCCACGTGTTTTGACATGTCACTTTGTTCGTTTTGTGTTTTCCTACGTGACATCTTCTCGAAGTTTTTTTTTCTTTTTGTCACTTATAGTTACTAATTTTATATATTAGAATAAAGATACAGCACACATGCACCAAACATAATAAATCGAGAGAAAAAAATACACTTTAGGTTAGTTTATTTTGATGGAAGTAACTCATTTATTTTTATTTATAATTATAAAATATTAAAATAATAAAAAATATTTAATTTGTTTTATGTTAGATACATGCTATATGATTGAAAATAATATCTTCTGTTTTAACAAATGTATTTTTCAAAAAATATATAAATAATATAAAATTTTCTTTATTTGTGTGTAGAAAATAAAATTTTTATGAAGAAGTATCTTCCTGCAAAATAATTGGATACCTAATATTCAACGAGATGTTGTTATCCCTCAAGATAAATGACTGACATGCATATTTGAAAGAGATGGAGAAGGATTGTTTGAAAACTAGTAAAAAGACAAGGGAGGACGACGATATCATAAGGATAATAGAACTCATTTTTTCACCCGTTTTTTGGTGGTGGGATCTATAGTATTATTTTCCACCATTTTTCTGTATAACTCTTTGTTTGGCACAGTAAAAATAGAACTCATTTCATTTTATTTTATTTTAGTAAAAATAATTTTATTTCATTTTTAAATTGACTCCTTTATTTAGGATAAATTATATAAAATGTGATTTCATTTCACTTTAAAATGAATTTTTTTGGTTTGAAATTTTATTAAAACTTAAGGAATTCATTTTAAATATTTATATTTACAGTATTATCTTTAAGAGTGAGAGAGAGAAAATTCAAAGAGAGAATGATGGCTATTAATAACTTGAAAAATTCAGAGTAAAATTATCTAATGAAAATATTACATTTGAAATGAAATGAATTCATACCAAATCCTATCAATTTCATGAAAATTTAAAATGGCAATAATGTAAATAAAACAAGATCTTAAAATAAAATGAAATCTAAAAATTTTAAACCCAAACATGATTTTTTAATAAAATTTATTTCAAAATGAAATGATTTCTGATTTTTAGGGTGTGCCAAGGGTAAAAAGGATCTGAGAAAGGAGAGATTAACAATGTGAGGTGATATAAATGCAAGCAACTCATAGCCTTAGAGTTCTAAGGCTACACGTAACTCCGATCCACTTTGCAGAAGTGAATTGAGTCATTCCTTAGTACCTCATGTGGATCACTAAAAATTGATTCTTTAAAATTGAGTAAAGCGGACCTGTCCGTTTCGTTGGTTAGAGCAAAAGCAATTGGTAGATGTGGAAACCATAGCAAGTTTGAGGAGAAGAGAAGGATCATTTGAAAGTATATCCGTCTTTTTTAATTATTTCAATTTATGTAGGCTTTGGAAAGCTTCATTGTGCCTAGAGAAGCAAGTAGTGAAATCTATAAGTAAACTGAGAGACCGATAGATAACATACACCGTGTATTCTGAAGTTAACTAATTATTTCTTTGTTCTTTACGTGAAGTAAGTTTGGTTATTATTATATTGGATATTCTCTCCATTCATAAAATTCAAGTAATAAAAATAAGTAAAACAATAATTGTTCATGAAGATTTTATTTATTTTGTTGAAAGACATTTTTCGTAAGAATCATTTATATATGTAAAATTAAAGAAATTTCATACCACTTACATACTTCGTAATTAAATAGATGATACATTAATCTATGCTAATTAAAGAAAATAACTTATTTTTTGAAAATAAGTATTATTTTTCACTGGACTTTCACCACTTAATATTCAACAAATATAAAACTTTTAGTTATGTTTATATTTAATAACATGAATATTAAAAATAAAACAAAATTATTCCCAAAAATAATTTTTTTAAAACCAAAGTAGACCTCGAGTTTTCAATTTGTAGACACTAAGTATAGCATACGATAGCTCGCGTGATCAATTATGAGTTTCAGTATCGACAATGATAACAGGCATTACCAGAACATTGTTTTCCATCTGATATATACTATGCATCCTTCTAAATAGTACATGCAAATTAATCAAGTCTCTCAACATCATGCTAGTTGTTTTAGATATTTGTGGAGTATGAACACAATTGCTGTCTTGTGTCTTTGTTGAACAAATCTAATTTTAGACACACGTTCCTCAAACCGTAATCTGACTGAACCCAAACATTTGTGCAAAATTCAGTAAATAATATATTTTCTTTAAAATTAGAAAATAGTTGGCCCACTTTAAAAAAAATTAAAATGGTTGAATTAGAAGAGAAAATCAAAATTTTATATTACCAAAAATTAATAATAAGGTACCAATAATAAAATGGGAATACCAAGTGGCAATCATTTTTTGTTTAATTCACTAAACCACCACCCGGTTTATTACCAATTGTGAACTGACCAATATTACAACTTTAAATCAGTTAAGTTACATAATTAATATAGGACAATTGTATTGGTAAATAAGGAAAGTCATGGGCTTATATTCAAATTATCAAAACCAATTAAGCCAACTCATGCTACTCTTTCACACGCATCCTTTGTATTGTTACTCTATTAGTCATCATTTCTCAAAGATTACGACTTAAGGGCATTTACTGATAAGTAAAATGGCTGATTCAAAATCAAATAAATGTATATTGACTTTGTAAACCAGAGTAAACATAATATAGTTTTATATTTTTAATTTTTAATTTGCCTAAGGTTAATGGCGATATTATACATGCAGCAGAACTTCATTAGCTTGTTGGATTTAATAGGCTTAATGCATCAATAATCCATCAAAGTAAAAGAAGTAGCTTCATGGGTAAAGAGTACATAAAAAAAGTATCTAGTTAAAAAGATGCAAAAGTTCTCAATATTATCAATTATGCTTATGTGCATTCATGCGAACAATGAGGATAATCTACCTTTGGTTCTCGGTTGAAGTGGCAGCAGAAGCAGCAATAATACCAACTTGGAAAGTCTGCCGAGTGCGTCGAAGGGCGGAAGGGATCACCTTAAATAGAAATTAGAAGGACAAGAAACTAAGAGGAGATTATAGGGCACGGCAAGACACATTGCTGACAGCTGTCTTTGCTACACTTCCAAATGTGGTTTTAAATTGTGGCTATAGTTATAAATGCCAACGACTAATAAAATTTGGCAGAAATATATATATATATATATATAAGATAATAGGGAATAAGGGAGATAGATAGAGAAAGGAGAGAAAGGAGAATATTTAAACACTCACTAAATCTGAATTTATTTGACTTCTTGTCTTACTTGCAAATGCACTAGTACATGGGTATTTATAGGTGCTCAAGACACCTCTTAATCCAAGTGATACAATGAACTTTAACTTCTTGAAACTATAAATATTGTGAAAATACTTTGACTCATTGAAACTACAAATTATGCATGGGAAAAATACTTTGACTCCTAGAAACTTCAATCATTAAACTTCCATACATGCATAGGAAAGATACCATGAACCACGAAATGCATAAATCAAGTTTAATAAATTATTTCATTTTCCAATGCCCCCCTTAAACTTGATTCTTCTTGGTAACTCCAATCCATGAGTGTATCTTTGCAAAACTTTTAAACTTCAATCCTTTGATAAAAATATCAGCTATTTGATTACCCCTACTCATGTTGGAAAGTTCAACCTCTTTGTTCTCAATGCACTCCCTTATGAAATGAAACTTTGTATCTATGTGCTTGCTACGATCATGGAACATAGAATTCTTTCATAATGCTATAGTTGATTTGTTATTCATGAAAATAGTAATAGCTTCATCTTGAGTCACATGTAGCATCTTCAATAACCTTCTCAGCCAAATTGCATGACAAGTACAAGAAGTAGCTGCGACCTATTCTGCTTTACATGTAGAAAGAGTCACAATGGGTTGCTTCTTTGAACTCCAATTAAAAGTAGTGTCACCCATGAAAAGTATGAATCCATCGATACTCTTTCTATGATCAATATCACCTCCCCAATCATTATCACTAAAACTAACAAGCTTGAAATTGGATGAGGGAGAATAGTGCAAACCATAATCAATGGTACCTTTGATATATCACATAATCCTTTTGACCATAGTCATGTGAGTGCTAGTTAGTGCTTCCATGAAATGACTTACAAGTCCTACCACAAAGTGAATGTCAGGTCATATGCAAGTCAAGTACCTTAAGCTTCCAACAAGGCTCCTATAAAGAGTTGGATCTACTTTTTCACCTTCATCAAACTTTGACACTTTTGTTACACAATTAAATGGGGTATTAATAGGTTTGCTATTCTTCACTTGAATTTCTCAAGGATCTTTCTTACATATGTCTCTTGCAAAATAAAGATTCCATCTTCATCTTGCTTTACTTCAACACCAAGATAGTAGGACATAATTCCCATGTCAATAATTTCAAATTCTTTAATCATCCCCTTCTTGGACTTGTCAAACATCTTTAGGTTGTTGCCAATGAAGATTAAGTCATCAACATATAGAGCATTTTCTTGCAAGCATTTGATAAATCCATGACTTTGAAAATATTTTTCAATGTGGTTATACCAAGCTCTTAGAGCTTGTTTCAAGCCATATAATGCCTTCTTTAACTTCAACACTTTATCTTCATGTCCCTTCACCACGTACCCCGATGGTTGTTGGATATAAACCTCTTCCTCAAGGTAGCCATTTAAGAAGGCGGATTTGACATCCATTTGATAGATCTTCCACTTCTTTTGTGTAGCTAAAGAAATAATTAATCTAATTGTCTCTAATCAAGCCACAAGAGCAAATACTTCATCATAATTGACTCCATCTTGTTGACAATAACCTTTAACAACAAGTCTTGCCTTGTACTTCTCAACTTGTCCTTACACATTTATTTTAATTTCATATATCCATTTTACACCAATCACCTTTTGCCTCTTTGGATAAGTTGAAAGCTCTCATGTGTCATTCTTTTGAATTGCTTGAATCTCTTCACCCATTGCAGGTCTCCATTTTTCTTGCTGTATTGCTTCTTTAAAATGTAAGGGCTCAGAGTTAGCAAAGATCTCCATGGATTCATAAAGATCTCTTAGACTTCTTGTTCTTCTAGAACTCTCAGTGGAGCTAAGAGAAAAAGATTCACCTCTTATAGAATTAGATGAGTGGGGAGAAGCACTAATGCCTTCACTCACTTCATGGTTGGATTCTTCAATTATAAGAAGTGAAATATTTTTTTTCCATTTTAAGGAAGATGCCACTTCCATCCATGAGCCTTTTTTCATTGAAATCAACATCTCTACTAATTACAATCTTTCCATTGGTAGGATTGAATAGCTTATAACCCTTTGAATTTGGGCTATAGCCAATGAAGATATACTTTTCACTCTTATCATCTAACATCATTCTCACCTCTTTAGGAACATGTACATATGTGATTCTTCCAAAAACTTACAAATAAGAGACATTAGGCTTCTTATCACTCCAAGATTCTTGAGGAGTCATCCCATAAACACTTTTAGCAGGAGATAAGTTAGACAGGCATACGAAGCAAGTGATAGCTTTAGCCCAAAACTCCTTAGGCATATTCTTGCTCTTTAGCATGCTTCTTGTCATGTTAAAAATGGATCTATTTTTACATTCTACAACTCCATTTTGTTATGAGGAATATGGAACCATGAGAAAATAATGAATGTCAATAGCCTCACAAAATCTATTGAACTCCATGGAAGTGAACTTTGTTTCTTTATCAATTCTTAAAGCTTAGTGGTAAATTCACTTTCATTTTCAACTTAGGCTTTGAATTTTTGAAAAACTACAAAAGCTTTGTCCTTCCTTTTCAAAAAATAAACCTAAGTTTTGCGAGAAAAATCATAAATGAAAAGTAAGAAGTAGTTCGATTTATCATGAGAAAATGACTTGATTAGGCCATAAATATCAACATGAACAAGTTGAAGTAGCTTGTTAGCTCTTGAAGAGGACTTCTTTGGAAAAGGCTTCCTTGCTTGCTTGCTCAAGAGATAACCATCATATAATTAATTGGTTTGAGCAATAAGAGGTAACCCATCCACCATGTTCACCTTTGACAATAAGTTTAATCCTTTAAAATTTAGATGGCCAAATCTCATGTGCCAAAGCCAAGAGGAATCTTTAATGCATATCTTCAGGCATTTTGGATGATCAATTCTGACATTGAGCAAGAACATTTTATTCTTTGACATAGGCACCCTTACTATTAAATTATGTGCTTCATCTCTCAAGGTGCAAGAAGCATCTTTTAAGTGGATATCATACCTATTCTCTAATAATTGTCCCACACTCAAGATATTTGTTTTTAGAGAAACGACATAGTAGACTTGTGAGATAAGTCTATGGCCACCATTTTTTGTAAGGATAAGCATATCACCTTTGCCTTCAATAGGAACCTTTGAATCATTGCCAAAAAATAATTTTGCCTTCTTGCTTCTCATTAAGATCTACAAATAGTCCTTGTTGCCAGTCATATGGTTGCTAGCACTATGTCAAGGTACCATAAGAATTTATTCTCATCACCTTTATTAACCGATAACAAGAGCAGTTCTTCTTCTTCTTTCTTCTCCATAAAATGGACCTCTCCTTTGTTGCATTTAGAGCTTCAACATTTATTGGAATAATGGCCATATTTATGACAATTATAGCATTTAATATTAGATTTTTCATGCCTTCTTCCTTCTTCTCTCTTACAGCCATAGCTTCCACAACCTTTTGAATGATAAGAAGATTGTTGAGTTGATTCTTCATTATTGGAGTGATATATGCCTCTTCCTCTTCCATGGCCATAGCCACCATGATTTCAACCTTTCCTATGGCCTTGATTTCGATCTCTTCCTTGTGAGTTAGTGTGCCTTTGCTCTTTGTCTTTTAAAGAGACCTTTGCTTAAAATGCTTGAACTAATGGCTCCTTCATCTTCAATTTTACTTCATAAGCTTGTAAAGAACCTTGTAGTTCATCAATGGTTATGGCCTCTAAATTTTAAGATTGTTTAATGGATACAACAATAACATCAAAATTTGAATCAAGTGTGCGAATAATTTTCTCCACCACATGAGCATCCCTTAAATTGTCGCCATATCTCCTCATTTGGTTGGTAGTTACCAAAACTCTTATAAAATAGTCATGAATAGATTCAGATTCCTTCATATGTAAAGATTCAAACTCATCTCTTAGGGTTTGAAGATGCAACTTTCACCTTGTCAATGCCTTTGTGGACATTTTGAAGAATCTCCTAAGCTTGCTTTGCCTTTATTGCTCTTGCCACTTTCTCAAACATTTCATCATCTAATGCCCACATGAATAATGCTAAGAGCATGTGATCCATTTTGCAATTCCTTTGCAAAGTGTTTCTTTAAGCCTAATTCAAAGCCTCTTCATTTGGTCATTCATTATATCCTTCTTCTAGCATCTCCTATACATCTTGAGAGTCAAGATTTGCCTTTATATAAATTCACCATTTATCATAATTTTCTTTTGTAAGTTTAGTAATTGAAACAATAGAGTTAGACATCTTTGCACTTAGTTTTATGGGTATGTGGTGGTATGCAATTTAGAGATGGAGATAACCTTGATAGGTGAGAGGTGGAAACCTGCAATACCACTTTGTAAGGAATAAGGGAGATAGATAGAGAAAGGAAAATGCTTAAACACTCACTATATCTAAATTTCTTTGGCTTCTTGGCTTACTTGCAAATGCACTAATACATGGGGTATTTATAGGTGCTCAAGACACCTCTTAATCCAAGTGATATGATGAACTTTAGCTTCTTGAATTTGTAACTCCCAAAAACTATAAATATTGGGAAAATACATTGATTCATTGAAACTACAAATTATGCATAGAAAAATTACCTTAACTCCTAGAAATATCAATTATTAAATTTCCATACATGCACAAGAATGATACTATGAACCACAAAATGCATGAATCAAGTTTAATAAATTATTTCATTTTCCAACAAAGATGCTATCATTAGAAATTAAATTTACAAAAAATGATTTGATTTAGGTATGGTTAAGTGAGTCTCCTAGAGTGAGCATAGAATTTTTGTAAAATTTATTTATTAATATACACTAATTTAGAGATATGAAGAAACTAGAATTTATTTCTTCTCAAAAGGAATTTAAATACAATTTTTAAAATGACTTAATTCTGAAATAAGTTGTTATAATCTTATATGTCTCCAAAGGAAGGGTAATTGTTCTTGTTGTGAGGATTTTTAATTTCTTCTTACGAAAAATAAGAGTTAAACACAAGTCTTTAAGGTAGGATATACATATATAAGTAATCGATGCCATTGTGCAACTAGATTCTCAAATGTCTTTGCATGTCTCTTATCCTATGTAATTCCATAGATTGGCTTAATGTGAAGGATGCCATTTTAATATTGGCTTCCTTATAGAACTTCATATCCCAATACAGCACTTCTTGGACTTAAAATCAGTGTGTAATATACTATTGACCTTATAAGCCAAACTCCATAAGTCCAGTGTCTATATGGTTGATGTGATTACCTTCAATCATTATATTATAATTATAATTATAAATGATAAAGTTCAAATTAATGAAGTACGTAATGAAACAAGTTCAAATTAGTCAATAATATGCAAATTTGAAGAAATTGAGCATCTAGTCTGTCATCTCTTTTGATTATTGATTTCAATTTTTTACATTAAATTTTTTATAAAATAAAATATTTCTATAGAAAATTTAAAGAAGAAGAGTAATACATGTATTTAAATATATGTATATTTTTATGTTTCTTGTTGTGATTTTTTAACTGTACAAATTATATTAACGTTATAATAATTTTTTGATAATATTTATTTGTGAAATATGACATATGTATATTAATTTTTATTAAGAAAGAATTTTATGCATTACATGAGAGCTGAGCTAATCCTTTTTTAGTATCATATCAAATCTATTAATATTGATTTATACAATATATGAGTATATCTTTTGTAAAGATTCAATAAGTCTTAAATCTCTTTTGGGTATTATAATAGATTTGCTTGGATAATATATTTTATAATTAATCTATTATTATATGAAAATTAAAATTATCACATGTATAAGAATATTGTGATGGATTATTTGAGATAAATAATTTAAAAAATAAACTAAATTAAATTATAAATATATTTTAAAATAATATTTTTTATTTTATAATATTAGTTTGTACAATATAAAAATATCTAATTATAATATAAATGGATAAATAATTATCCATGAGATGACCCAATACAATATTTATTTGATAAAGTCAATAATAATGCAACTCACATTCATCCTAAGACTAACATGCATAATATGAATGAATTAAAATAAAAAAAATGTAAATGAGAAAATGGATATGATTCATTATTGTGTGTAATTATTATCAATAAGAAAGAATAACTTTTTAGTTTTTATTTAAAAAAGTTTACGATTATATTTTTACTAACAAGTCCAAATGAATTCATTTTAAATTTTTTTAATCTAATCTTATTAAATCTTTAATAAATCCAATATAATATATTCTCAATGAATTTAGATCAAATTAGATTCAGGTTAGGTCTACCCAAAATCAAATCCATTGTCATCCCTATGAGCAATTGGTTTCGAAGGATAAAGGTATGCGATGAAAATAATGAGAGGGTCACCCATAACTAAGATAGTAACAGATCCAAGAAACCATAACTAGTACCAGCGAGCTTATTGGGATACATACTAAAAAAAATATTTGAATAAGTGAAATTTTATTTGGATACATACTAAAAAATTCATGGTTATGTGTTTTCATAGAAAGAATCCACGCACATATATAATGAGATGCGCATAAACAAAATAAAACGAAGAAAGAAGGTATCGATGGGAGTCATGGGACCTTGAAAGCATGGAGTGTACGTAGACGAGGCGGAAGTGATCAGCTTATATAGAAATTAGAAGGGTAAGAGGAGATTATGGCATATGGCAAGGGATTTAAATTGCAATTGTGATTGTGATTATGATATTGCGTGATGCAGGAAAATGTGAAAAAATACAATCATTACAAGGTGAAATTGTAAAAAATTATAGGTGTAGTGTGGTCCGCAACTACAAACTGCAATATCACGCACTGTTTTTTAAATCCTTGGGTAAGACACAACGCTGACAGCTACCTTCACTGAACTCTTGTACCCGTTTTAAAAATTGGAGTGACAGTTATAAGTGTTATTATCTAACGACTAACAAAATTTGGCCGAAATATATAAAAAAGATGTTATGATTATAAAGTAAAATTTAAAAAATATCCCAATTATAAAATACTAGTGATCAGAGTGTTAAATTACGTGCAGCTTTAATATTATTATGTATCACACTGCATTCATAATTTGATTGTGCGATAACTGAATTTTTCTTCTATTTTTCAATAATTTTATGAATTGTAATAAAAATGCAATCATGATTATAATTGCAAATTAAAATCATAATAGTAATAATAAAATTATATATTATATTATCCACAATTTAAAACAATGCTATTATCAAGTGGCCAGGACCGCCTCCTCCAAAAAGACGTGATTCAGTGCATGAATGAGAGATACAATTCTTTTAGTCCAAATTACTAAAACTTTTCAATTTTAATCTAATTATAGTTATATGTCTTTTATTTTCAAGGATATATATAAATTTCCCCTTTATTCAAAGGCAAGTAAAGTAGGTTTGTGTTTAAAATAAAAGTGAAGAGATGTGGGTGTATATAACCATGAAGATACATGAATAATTCTAAAAATAAATAGGGTGAGAGTGTAATGATATTTATCTTCAACCCTTTGCTTGAATGCAAGGAAAACAAATAAGAAAGGAAAATGAAAAGTTTATTATTTCATATTTGGATGAGGAGAAAATAAGAAAAGAAAAAAAGGAGAAAATGATTTTTCTTTACTTGTTTAAATAAAAAGATAAGGTAAAAGAAAATTAAATTAAGATTCTATTTATTTTGCTTGAAATCATTTTTTGTAGAAAAATGTATAATGATGAAGGAGTGATATATTACCCATATTTGTAGTTAAAAATTTGATATTTATAATTATAGTAAAAGAGAAAAAATTAATTTCTTTTTTAAAAAGAGGAAGTTAATGTGTGTTTAGATATATTTTTATTTTTTACTTTTAAAAATAAAATCTAATAAGACATTAGCAAATGATTTTTTTATATTTTTATTTTTAGAAACAAGAAATTACTTTTAAAAATAGAATCAAAACAAACTTTCACTTTTCTTAAACTCTTCTTATTTAACATTAAACAAAAAATCATTTTTTCTCATTTTAATACTTTATAACTATATTTTATGAAAAACTGTTTTGTTGGAATAAGTAGAGCCTAATGAAATACGTAAGCATAATCAAAATAAAAACAAGAAGGAAGGTATAGATGTTACCTTTGGGTTCTCAGTTGAAGTGGAAGCAGAAGCAGCAACAATACTAACTTTGAAAGTCTGCAGAGTGCGTCGAAAGGGCGGACGGGATCACCTTAAATAGAGATTAAATGGGTAAGAAACAAAGAGGAGATTGTAGGGCAAGGCAAGACATTGCTGGCAGCTGTCTTTGCCACTTTCGAATGTGGTTTTATATTGTGGCTATAGTTATAAATACCATAATCCGAAGACAAATAAAATTTGGCAGATATATATATATATATATATATATATATATATATATATATATATATATATATATATATATATGTATATATATATATATATATGTATATATATATATATATATGTATATATATATATATATATGTATATATATATATACATATATATATATATATATATATATATATATATATATATTATCATTAGAAACTAAAATTGTAAAAACATTACAATTAAGAGTGCAAGGAAGACAAGCAAGCTATCAGGGGCCTATGGCCTAACATATTTAAGGCCTAGTTTAACATTGTCTATTTATCAAAATAAATCAGTCTTAGACTAATAAAGTGCCCTGTTTAAATAAATATACCAGATTTTTTTCTTTAGGCTCGATTTGTAAGCCTATCATACTAACATATTTAATTATAAATATTTATAAATAATATAATATAATATGTATTATACATATAAATAATATAAATATTTTAATATATATATGTATATAGGCCTAATTAGGCTATTAGATAATTTTGGATCTTAAAAAAGTTTTAGTCTATTGGCAAATTTGAAAAATTATTTATACAAAAAGGCTATCAAATAAGTTAATAGGCCAAGTTATGCTTCCTTAATAGGTTAGGCCAAGCCTTAATTTTGGCTAACAGGTTAGGCTCAGCCCAATGATTTAGAAAGCAGGCTTAGCCTATTTAAGATAAAGACCAGCTCGACCTAACCCCTTTGCACTCCTAATCACAATAATAGAACACTAGATACTGAAGTTTTAAATTGTGGTCCATAACTATAATATTATTGTTATGAATCACATCATATTCACAATTTTATGGCATAATAGTAAAATTTTTTCAGATTTATTTAAAATTTCACTAATTGTAACAAAATTGTAATTACAATTACAACTACAGCCATAACCACAGTTTTAAATTATGCTCATAATAATAAAATTATGTATAATATTATGATCATATACCACAATTTAAAACAATGCTCTAACCAAGATCGGAAAAGGAGAGAGACGACCACGTCCACCAAAAAGATGTGGTTTTGGTGCGTGAATGGTACAATTGGAGAGATATAATTTTTCCCGGAGAAATTATCCTCAATAATCTTAGGGTTTATTTTAATTATATCTAAATTTTTTATTTTTAGAAACATATACTCTTTTTATATTCTGTTAAAATATATGAGGTGAGTGTATGTTTAAAATAAAAGTGAAGCAGGTTAATTAGTGTATATTTCAATGAATAAAAAAGTAGTACATGTAATTATACTATACCCAACCCTTTGCTTAGATGCAAGAAAGAAAAAAAAGTAAAGAAAGAAATGAGAAGATAGAAAATAAAAAAAGAAGAGTTTTTTCTCTCTCTCTCTCTCTCTCTTTTTTCTTACTTGAATGAAGAAATAAACCTTATTTAGATATGGTTATGGGAGTCTCCTAGAGTGGACATAGAATTTTTGTAAATTTTATTTATTAATATATACTAATTTGGAGATATGAAGAAACTAGATTTCATTTCTTCTCAAATAGAATTTAAATACAATTTTTAAAATGATTTAATTCTTAAATAAGCTTTTATAATTTTATATGTCTGAAAAAAAAAACGCAATTGTTCTTATTGCGAGAATTTTTAATTTTTCGTACAAAACGTAAGAGTTAAACGCAAGACTTTAAGATTGGATATACATATTAAAAGTACTCCATGACAATGTTGATAGAACTTACAGATCCTCCCACTCCCTTCTCTTCGTCTTAAACCCTTTGATTTTTCCACAACCGTGGTTTCTTCATCCACTTTCACCGCATGCCCTAATTTCATTTGTCCACCTCCTCACAGTTTTGGCACCCCATCTTCTTCCTCTCAATTAATATATAGAGAAAAGACAATTATAAATTTTGTAGAAAGTGCATACATTAAAAAAATATAATTTCCAATACATTGAATATTATAATTTGTTTATCTCCATTGCTTCAGAGTAAAAACATGTGTTATAATTAGAATCATCCAATCTATTGTTATTTGTGTATTTAAGTACATAAGAAAAATATCATAATACAAAGGATGAATTTTAATGCTATCAATTTCAATTACACTATGTTTAATTAAAAACAAAATAGATCAGTTCATAAATTGATGCTATTGTTCTTATGAGATTTAAACTTAATTTATAAAATGATTGTCTTTATGTGAATGTGATATATATAAATTATGTTTTGGATTCTAATTTAATATGTGTGTGTGTGTGATGTATTCATAAATTATTATCTACTTTTGGCAAATGTATATGATGTGTATTTGGCCATCTTGGAATATTTTTGGAAAAGTTTTGGGATTATTTCAGAATGGTTATGGAAAAAGTTGCTAAAGTAAAGGAAATCTGCTTTTTAGTACTATGACATTGGTTCTTATTTAGTAACCAATGTTAAATATTATTTAATTGATTTCTAATATAAAGTTAGATGTCAATTTTTGGTATTAATTGATGTGAAAACTTTGACCACAAGTGCAAATTAAAAATGAAAATGTTAAAGCAAGATGTGAATTGAAAATGAAATTATTGGTACACATTGAAAATAAAAAGAATAAAGTATGATGTCATTTGCTAATTTCATCATCAAACTCTTCTAATCCTAAATTTATTTGTGCAACAAGGTATGTTCTCCTTTCCTTAAAATTGTTCTTTTCATTTTTATTTTTTGCTTACCAATTATTTCCTAAGATAGAAATTCTATTAACCCATTACTACATATGTGTGACCATGCACTCACTCAAAAATACAAAATATAAAAGTAAGAATTTGTTAAAATTTTCTATTTATTCTTGGAATTTAGTTTCTTTTTTCATAATTGACTTATTTTGTTACTTAGCTATCATTTTGATGAAGCTTTTGTAAGTTTGTATAAGTAGAAAACTTGATCTTATTCATCTTCTCTGGCATTCTACGGCATTATTAACTATTTATTCATATCAAAAAGTACAATACCATACATTAATTTTTTTTGTCAATGTCCATTACATCTACAAATATTGTATTTAGGAATTTTTTCTAGAGAGTGCAAACCTTATATATTGAACAAATAAGTGTCAAGACAGATTTAACCAAACATTTACCTTTGATTGAGGTATTGTATATATCCTTTCACAATTTTTAATCTTTTATTATTCAATTTATTCTTTAAAATCATTGATATTTGATTTTATAAAATTATAAAAGATGTTGGTTTCTATTTCTAGTTAGGAATATAAAAGAAATAGGGACAACAAATAAATGAAAAATAAGGGGATGGAATTAGGATTTAAGATGATAGAATAAGGAAAAAGGGAATGAGGTTGGGAGTCAGGGGGACAGACATAACAAGTTAGGTAATTTAAATGATCAATGTGATATTATAGAAATTAAATGTTAATTATTCAAAAATAAATGTTTAATATTATTCATCATGATGATAGAAAAATAAATTATGCTAGTTATTTTTAATATAAAAGCTAACAAAATTATTATATTTTATGACAATTTCAAAATTGATGTTAAATTGTATATGTGATGACACTTGTTGAAATGTTAGTTGATTTCTGATGTGTAATTCTCTAAACATCCAACATTAATCAACTATCTTATAATAATGTATTTTCCTAAAGAAAAAAATGGTAGGAGGAAAGGGTTTCCAATTCTATTAGAGAGGACTCTAGTGGCATATTAAGACTATTAGTAGAGACCAATTAAAAAATTACTACCAAACTCAATTAAATTAAAGGACAATGACTAAATTAATTTTTAAGTGTGAAGAGATTTTTATAAAAAGGAGAATAAACAAAACATTTAGTTCCTCATCTGTAATGGTAGTGACTATTACATTCTTCAAATTTCATAATGAACACTATTATTCCTATAGTTTTTGCATTTTCTATAATTATCCATCCTTCATTCATGTGCTATGTTAAAATAAATGAAAAACATTGAAGTTAATTATTAAATTTCACCGTAGCAATGCCAAAAATGTGCTTACTTTTTTATTATTTTTTTACATTTTACATTTATTTTAGTGTTACATATGAAGTGAAGGAGGAATAATTATAAGAGAAGAAAAAAAATATATAGAACCAATAGTATTAATTATGAAATTTGAAGTATGTATTATTCATCACATTTATGAATGGCAGAATAAAATCTTGAATTTACTCTAAAAAGAATTACCCACCAAATAAAATAAGTAATTTAATGTCATAACTAACAATAAATGTCACAATTATCTTATTTGAATTTGCTAGTAAAAAAAGGTGGAAATGAAATGACAAGAAAAAAGTGATAATAAATGAAATGGGAAGGAAATAATTTTGAGGTATATATTACACTTTCCTAAAGAATTTTATGTAAAATATTTTGGACTATCATTAATTGAGTCTTTTATTTTGTTTTATTTAAAATGGGTTGAGTTTGATCTTAGAGTTACATTTTTAAGTCCACCTTTTGTGATCACTTTTATACACTATAAATGTCTGGTGGGTTGATATATTTTTGCAACAAGTGTAGACCTTTAACTAATTGGGGCTTTTGATGGGTGAGCCCAATAAGGTCTTCTATTTAAGGAGGTTAGGCCCCCTAGCCACTCTACACTCTATTCATAACCATAAATACTTTGTGAATCCTGGTGCCCATCGGCTACAATTCATAGAGAAGGCAGAAAAGATCAAATCTTTGTTCATTAATTTATTTATATTTCATTATGGCGAATACAGGTATGTTATCTATTTTATAAAATCATATATTTTATGTTCTCGATTTATGTAAGTTTGTATCCTGTTTGAATAATTTTTACTTACATTTGATATTAGAACCACTTACAATAGATTAAGAATTAAGATACATATTTTTGTTTGATCTATATTTTTATATGACTATTATTATCTATCTTGTTGTTTGATAAATTAGTATCATCTATTTTTGCTTCTACCAATCCATTCTTATGGATCTTTATTCTACGGGTATTAGTACATACATTCGCATTGCTGTTGCTACGTTTCATCACAAAGTTTCATGATTGACCGTTGTTCGTGTTTATACTATCTTAATTGATAACCCAATCCGTTCTTTTTTTTTTCTTACTGGTGCCTTGGTTTGTATTTAATATTTGATTCTAAAGGATTGCCTGTGAAACTAGAAGTCTTCTCTGCATTTATTGTTATGGATTTGAGAGATTTATGTCACATAAATCATCGGGAAACACTATAAACCTGGGCATGAATATTTCATCCTATTAAAAGAAAATTATATCAATATATATATATATATTGATATAATTTTCTTTTGATTTGACAATTTATATGTTTTCGGATGATTTCATTATCGTGAAATTAAAATCACATTACAGTATATGTGAAGCATATCACAAATTGCATTATTGTAAATTCTAAATATTCATTATTATTATTTATCTCATGATTGAACCGAATGTTTTTTGAAGTTGTTTGTGTTATATATATAATTTGTCAGACTTTTGGTTTCCCTTTCTCATTGCATGCACGTTCACCAATGTTTCAATTTTTTTTTCTTCTTCTAGCTCAAACCATTGAATCACATCCCACGAGGTGATGTGTTGTTTCTTTTTTTCTTTTTTTAATTCTGAGACCCATTCTTTGAAGGGAAATTCTAAGGTGCCCCCAGGGTTTCTAAACCTTGGGTAGTGTGGCACAATCTCATCCATCGGATGAAATTATGCCACACCACCTAGGGTTTGAAACCTTTAGGGGTACCATAGACTTCCCCTTGGAATTAAGAAAATCCCTATACCACAAATTACAGAGATGCAATCCCATATTGGAATAATGTCCCACCATTCAGGAATTTGCGCCAAAGATACATATGAAGACTCTGAAATATGCGCCGATGACATTGGCCAATATCACACATTGTAACCCTTTTATTTTCTTTTAATTGCGATAAATATTTGTTACGTATGAATATTTTCCTTTAAAAAATTAGGACAAAATTAGCAAATTTTATTTTTTTTTAATTTGTACCAAATATATATATATTGACATGGTGTTTTGATGCAATATAATTTTTTTCATTACTACTATTAGTGCTTATTGTTTAGCATCCCTTAATGGATTGATCATATTTATAGTTTTAGGCTTAATTTAAATATCCCGATTCTTTTGGGGGACTTATGGGTTGGAATGAGTAATTATCACTAAAGTGAAATTATTTATTTTGATTTATAAGTCTTTGAGCTATTGATAAATACTTACGGGATTGATTTTTAATTATTTCGCATAATTACTTGCCTATAGGGGGTAAGTATATGTTGTAATTAGAAATGAGCTTATTAATATTTTTAATTTTTTCATATAATGACCTACCCAAAGGAAATTATTCTATGATATAATTCAAACTTAGTTTATTAAAGTAAAATATTATTTCTGGATTTATTTTATTATTATAAATTTTACCTGCCTAAAGGGGATAATTTTGCAATAATAATATATTATCATGGTTGGCTTCAAATTTTAGGAGGGTCTTTTTATACATTGCATTCTCTACCCAAAGGGGAGAATGTAGTGTTATTTCATATACTCCTAAATGTGATTATGGATAAATTTAAAATGCCCAGAACTAACATATTGCATCTCTAATTGTTCTTTCACAGTCTCTTTTGCAGTGAACAATAACATTGCAACTATTGAATTGTTAAATGGTACAAATTATAAGATATGGAAGTAGGATATAAAGTTTGCTCTTGGTATTATAGATCTTGACTTAGCCTTACGTGAGTCAGAACTACCAGCACTCACTCTTGAAAGTACTCAAGAGTAAAAGGATTATTATGCATAATAGGAAAGATCTAATAGGCTTAGCCTCATTACAATTAAGAGATCTATACCTGAACATCTACTGGGTGGATTAGTAGATGCAACCAAGGCTAAAGAATTTATAGATGCTATAGGGCAAAGGTATCAAGTATTTGAAAATGCTGAATCTAAATGCTTAATAAAGGAACTAACGATTATGAAGTATGATAACATTGGTGGTATAAGAGAGTTTATTATCAAGATGGTTCACCTCCAAACTCAATTGAAGACTTTAAAAATTGAATTGTCGGATACCTTTCTTGTCCCACATGCCTTGAATTCTTTACCTCCAGAATTCAGTCAAATCAAGATAGTTTATAATACCTTGAACACACCCTAGACCATTAATGAACTCATCACTAAGTATGTTGCTGAGGAAGAAAAATTGAGGAAAGAAAAGAAAGAAATAAGTTTTAGACCTAACTAAAATATTTACCCAGCAAAAGCCTAACTCACAAGAAAAAGAAAGCAAAATCTCATGCTCCAAGGAACAATTTTTCTAAATCTCAAGAGGCCCACAAGCATGGTAATAATAATAATACTAGTTATAAACCATAAGTGGGAGGCCCTATGGGTTCCATTCATAAGAATGTAGAGTGCTATTATTGTCATAAGAAAGGTCATAAAATGAGTGATTGCTATAGATTCAAGTCTTAGTTAGAAAATAAAAAGGGAAATGAGAATGGTAAACTCTTATCCTTAGCTTGCTTTGAATCAAATTTAGTTAATGTCTCTATAGATTCTTGGTGGTTCGATAATGGTTCCACAACTCATGTTGGAATTACCTTGCAGGGGTTTGTAAGCAAGAGGAAACCAAGTGAGAGAGAGTCTAAGCTTAGAGTAGAAAATGATCTTGAAGTTGTAGTTGAATGCATAGGAGATATTATTTTACATTTAGAAAACTTTGTTGAGATTACATTGAATAATGTCTTTTATGTTCCTAGTTTTAGATGTAATTTAATTTCAATTTCTTTTTTGGATAGGCTTGGATACAGATTTATTTTTAGAAAAGAAAAAGTTAATATTTTATTGCATTCTAAGTCTATTGGTTTTGGTGTTCTTGATAATGGTTTATATAGGTTACTATTAGCCTTTGATAGTCCTTATGCTTATTTGAATGTTGAAAATATGGTTTCAAAAAGGCCTAGAATTAAAGAAACATCATCAGTCTTTTGGCATAGGAGATTAGGACATATATTTAGGGAATGAGTGGGGAGGTTAATTAAAGAGAATATTCTTCCTTCCCTAGATTTTGACAATATGGACATACGTGTGAGTTGTATTAGGGGCATGTTAACTAAAACTAAAAAGAAGGGTGCTACTCGTAGTTCAAATCTTTTAGAAATAATTCATATTGATATATCTTGACCATGCTCTTCCACCATTTATGGTTATTATTATTTTGTTACATTCATTAATGACTTTTCTCAATATGGTTATCTTTATTTGATAAAAGAAAAATCTGATGTCCTTAAGAAATTCAAAATTTTCAAAATTGAGGTTGAAAAATAATTGGAAAAAGTCATTAAGATTGTGAAATCTAATCAGGGAGGTGAATATTATGGCAAAACAAGATGTGTTTGGGCAACACATGGGACTATTTGCTAGGTTTTTAGAAGATTGTGGAATTGTTCTATAATATATCTTGCCTGGTAGTCCTGAGCAAAATGGCATCGCTGAAAGGTGCAATCATACTCTTAAAGACATGATGAGGAGCATGATGAGTAGAACAAATTTACCTGAATTTGTTTAGGGTAAGGCCATTAAAACTACTTTGTACATCCTTAACTATGCTCCTAGCAAGTCAATACCTAAAACACCTTTTGAGCTTTGGACCGGCAAAAAACCTAGCCATAATTATTTTTGAGTTTGGATTTGTCCTTCTAAAGTGAAAATTTATGATCCATCAGTGAAGAAACTTAATCTAAGATTTGTTTATTGTTACTTCATAGGGTATCCAGATCGTGCAAAAGGATATAAGTTCTATTGCCATACAAGAGGCATAAAAATAGTTAAGTTCATGACTGTAAAATTTCTTTAGCTTGATGTTGCTGATTTGTCACCAAATCCAAGCTACCTTGAAACACAAAATGATCTAACTTCCATTATCATTCTGCTAGCTTTACCTAGTCAGACTATTGTACCTCCATCTATTTATGTTGAGATGCAAAATGATCAAAATGTAGAGCATGACCAAATTGTAGAACCTATTGTAGCCGTTCCCACTGAAAATCATTAACTTGTTCAACCTATAGAGCAAATCCTTGTTAGAAGGTTCGTCAGACAAAGGAAGGCAGCAATTTTAAATGATTATTATGTCTATCTTGGTAAGAGTGAATGTAACATCAGGCATATTGTTGATCCAACAACGTACAGTCAAGCAATGAACAGTCAACAGTCTAATTTGTGGTTAAATGTTATGAATGAGGAAATTTAATCTATAATCAAGAATGAAGTGTGAGAACTTATTGAGCTTCCGCAAAATTGTAAGGCAATTGATTGCAAATGGGTGTACAAGACTAAGAAAGATTCAACTGGAAAAATTGAACAATTTAAAGCAAGATTAGTTGCTAAAGGTTTCACTCAAAGAGAAGGAATTGACTACTCTAAGACCTTTTCGCTAGTATCTTCTAAAGACTCATTCAAGATTATTATGACCTTGGTTGCACATTTTAATTTGGAGCTTCACCAGATGGATGTCAAAATAGCTTTTCTGAATGGTGAACTTATGGAAGATGTCTACATGAAATAACCTGAAGGTTTTTAGATAAATAGGTTTGAGCATCTAATATGCAAGCTATGAAAATCAATATATGGTTTGAAATAGGTATCTTGGCAATGATATTTGAAGTTTGATAAGTTAATTACATCTATGGGTTTCACAAAAAATAAGGTTAACCAATGTATTTATCTCAAGGTCAGTGGGAGCAACTTTATTTTTCTCATCTTGTATGTTAATGATATTTTATTACTGAGTAACAGTCTAGCTTTGCTTCATAATACCAAATAAAAGTTGTATAGAGTTTTAATATGAAGGATCTTAGTGAGGCATCATTTGTTTTGGTTATTCAAATTCACAGGGATAAAACTTATAACATATTGGGATTATCCTAAAAGGCATATATTGATAGGATTCTTGAAAGATTTGAAATGTAGAACTGTAAACCTGTGGATGTTCCAGTTGTAAAAGGTGACAAGTTTAGCAATATGCAGTGCCTAAGAAATGAGATAGAGAAATAATCAATACAAAATGTTCCTTATGCAAGTGCTGTTTAATGTATGCTCAAGTTTGCACTAGACCAGATTTGGCTTTTGTGGTTAGTGTTCTTGGTAGGTATTTGTCTAACCTTAGAAGAGATCATTGGTGTGCTGTTAAAAAGGTTATGAGATACTTGCAGAAAACTAAAAGCTATATGGTCATTTATAGGAAGGTTGATAACCAAGAAGTGATTGGGTATTTAGACTCAAATTTTGCTGGATGTTCTGATGATATGAAATCTACTTTAGGTTACATCTTTATGATGGCTAGAGGTGCTATATCCTGGAAAAGTGCTAAACAGATATTGATAGCTTCTTCCACCATGCAAGCAGAATTCATTATTTGCTACAGTGCTATTTCGCAAGCTATTTGGTTGAAAATTTTCATTTCAAGATTACAGATTGTTGATTCTATTACTAGACCACTAAAAATTTATTGTGATAATAGTGCTACGATTTTCTTCACCAAAAATAATAAATGTTCTAGTGGATCTAAGCATTTGGAGTTAAAATACCTCACAGTCAGAGATCTTGTGAAGAAAGAGGACATAGTGGTAGAGCACATTCATACTGATGCAATGCTAGCGGATCCCAAGACTAAAGGACTTAGACCTACAATTTTTCAAAAGCATGTTGAGAATATGGGAATTGTAGGCTCTTTTGATGTCTTTGGTTAGTGGGAGTTGTTTTCATTTTATGACTTTCTTTTATGTAATTTTGATATGTTCTTTACTTATATATTCACATATACTTGTTTGTACATTGATTATGAATTTATGTTATCTTATTGATGCATGTTTCATTTGATTATAATGTACCAATATTGTTATAATTTTTTTGAGGGCTAAGACTTGGTGTTAGTCATTAGTTCCTGAGCTTAATTATTTGTCTTAAAATGAACACCATTTTTAGGATTTGTGAGACAATCTAGCTTTGTATGTTGCTAGTTGATTTTCTCATGCTATGCGAATTTATTAGAGAAATCATTGAGGACTGACATGAAAGATAAGCATGATTTGATCACAATTTTTTGATGCCATCTTTCATGCTACACTATCACATCAGTGACTAAGTATGTATAGTTCATGATATTTTGTAACCATGGAAGGTCCTACATTAGTAAAGAATGTAACTACTGCCATGATTCGATATCATTGGCTATATAGGTTTAGTCAAAACTCTATTCTAAAGGAGTGAATAGTTTATTAAAAAGTTTTATTTCTAATGGTTGAAAAAATATAACTTTATACTAAATTAACTATCACATTTTTCACAATGAATTATCATTAGGTAACTAATGTAAATAATCATGCCTTTTCATAATTTTAAATTTTAAAGTAAAAAGAAATCATTTCACCTACTTAAATTCAAGAAGTGTCTTTCACTTCCTATTTATACAAGATCACTATAAAAAGTTTATTAATACACTCACTAAAATTTTTACTTTTATATCTTTTGAAAATCGTCTTTTCTTGGGAACGCAGAAGTTAAAAAGTCTCCAACGTTGATAAACCACAAACCGAATTCTCTCATGTAGACTTGCACAAGCCTACACTACCTTTTAGAAGATTCCAAGTGTACATTTCCCAAGAA
The DNA here is from genome assembly GCA_020226215.1 of Sindora glabra. NCBI lineage: Eukaryota > Viridiplantae > Streptophyta > Magnoliopsida > Fabales > Fabaceae > Sindora > Sindora glabra. The sequence continues at coordinate 25,767 of JAIUCU010000060.1, forward strand.
ACTTTGTGTAAATCAATATTAATATCAAATACTATTCAATAAGAAATTTGTGAATTAGGGAAGAAAAGTAAACAACGAAAAGAAATTTGTTAATAAATGTTGGATCAAAGGAAAGAAAAGAAAAAAATTATTTTTTTTAAATTTTCACTAGCTTGAATGAAAAAAAAAGTTAAAATAGAAATATATAATTTTTAATATTATTATTTATGCATCAAAATTTTAATTTTTTGTTCACATTTCTTACATTCAACTAAAATTAAGTACATAATGACTAATGAGGTAGGATACCTTATCATACATATGAGCCAATTTTTAGCTTTTATTATATTTTTTATTTTAATAAAATTATTAATTTCATGTCTACAATTGTAAGATGTTGATAAAATGATTATTAAATTATATAAAATTATAATTTTATCTATAAATAAAAGTCTGTATATACAATTTTATCCTTAAATAATATAACTAAAGAATGGAATTATATGTGAGTTATTATTTAAGGGCAAAATTGTAAATTTATGTAATTCGAAGATCATTTTGTCAGTAATTTATAATTTCAGAAATGAATTTGATAATTCTCTATATTTTTCAGCATTTTGAAAATTGAAAAGCCACACTTTTAATAGGCATGGATCCTATAACAAGTGGACAATAAAATTAATTTGAGAGTAAGTGTTATATTTTGAGCACGTAAGAGATTCTCACACCTCTTCATTATAAATATAGGGAAGGGGACGTGATTTTGAGCAACAAACAATCAGGCATGGCTGAAAATATGATCGCCTTTTACTGCTGCTTCTTCCTCGTTTGGTTAGCTCGGAATGGCTTCATTATATCCTCATCTGAGGGTGTTTAGGTAGAACCGAGCATTAATTAAACACTGCCATTCAACATAAGCAGTTTCTTTGAAAATTTCAATATTTCAATAAAGGTTAATAAAGCATATTAACCTTTATTAAATTTCTTTGCAAATTTCAGCATTTTCTTAAGTCAACCTATCGTCAAATTAAATGAAGCTCTTTTTTCTCTAATTTTTTTTTCTCTCTTTATTTCTACCCGTCACAACAACAGTTTCCAGTGGATAAATATTATATTGGCCGACTATAAGGATTATTACAAAATGAATTTAATACAAATTACAAAATGAATTTTATACATATTAAAATATAGGATTATTAAATGAGAAATATTATGACTCGCGTAATGGTTATTACAAAGTCACAACAGCAGGTTTTCATGATCTGTAGGGATTATTACAAAATGGCCCACTATATGGATTGGTGTTCATGGTTACTTGCTTGATTGGCGTGGATTTGAAGGCCTTATAAAATGTAATTAATTGTTAATTTTGTTGTTTATATCCATCCCACTTTTGTGAAAATTAAAAGCATTAGAAATTTTAATTTTCAATTCTTAAAATGTTAAAAATTGAAATTACATTATTAAGTCAACCCATCGTCCAATTAGATGAAGCTCCTTTCTCTCTTAATTTCTACTCGTCACAACAGCAGGTTCCAGTGAAACGGATGTTAAGAAATACTATTGACTGGACTCGTGGAATGCTAATTACAAAGTCCGCCAACTATGTAGACTGGTTTTCGTGGTTGACGTGCTTGACCTGTGTGGATTTTTACAAAGTGGTTCACTATAAGAATCGATGTTCGTGGTTACTTGCTTGATTGTCGGGGATTCAAAGGCATTACAATAATTGTTGATTTTGTTGTTTCTATCCATTCTAGTTTTGTGAAAATTAAAAGCATTAAAAATTATAATTTTCAAATTTTAAAATATTAAAAATTGAAATTACATTATTTTTATAATTTAAAAAAAGGAACAGAGGTAGAATTGGAAAAAAAATTGGAAGGCAGTATATAAATATATATGTATATGTAAAATATTACCTTCGTATGACGTATCTATACATGAATTTGAAAAATAGATATGGTTATATTTTGTAATTTGTGTTTGACTAAAATTTAGTCATTTTTCATTAGAAAATTTGGAGTTGTCTAAGTTTTTTATTTTTAATAAAACATTTTATCAATAAAATTATAATGTTTTATACTTATTATATGTAAAGTTTGTACAGAATTGTAACTTTTATGAAAAATTATAAAATTTGTATGCATAATTTAGAGAAATTTAAAGTATGAAATATAATTATTCATTGTTTAAAAGAAAATTGAAAAGTAAATTTATAAAATCCATATGAATTTTTTAAATCACGTAAGAGTAATATTTTACTTTCCCTTCATTTTAATGTAATTCTTTTAAAAGGCATTACATATAACAGTTGCCAAACTATTATTTTTGGATTAGGTTATTTTTGCACCGATTGTATACATACTTGCTGATACAGAAATAGTGAGAGAATAACAACATTCAACATTTCTTGTTTTAATTCACTCTCCTTAACATATTATTTTAAAAATAATTCATTCTGCACATCATTTCTTTATTATAAAAATATTGTAAGTTAAGAGTTTAACATAAAATATATATATTCGATTGAATTAATTAATCACAGTGAAAGTGTATATAAATTTAAATTGTATTTATTTAAAATTTATCAACTTTTTTATGAATTTTCATTATAATATTTTAAATTAAATGCATACCAATTAAGATTTTATAAAAAATTTATAAATCTTGTATTGTTTTTCTTTATTTTATCTGCACCATTGTTTCTTTTATCCACTCTTATGTTTACTATTCATATATCATTAAATTTATAAATATGAAAATATCTTATTTTATTATAAAAATAAATAGAAAGGTAAAATTTTATTTAATTGAAAAAATTCATTATATGTTCAATTTTTTTAAAAATATTAATTTATTTATAGCATAAGATTTTTTTACGGCGGTTTAACTATGAGAGCCGCCGTCTAATATATAGACTTTAAACATTATTAAATGTTAATTTATTTATAAAAATCAACATAAAAAGTAAAACATATTAATTTCTTTCAAAATTGGCGCATCAAATTTTCTCATATTATCAAAATTATTAACGTTCTAATATACATGCACTCTTTTTTAACTGACATTCATTAATGGTGTTGTTTCCACTTCTTATAATAACGATGTAAATTTATTAATTTATATTTTAATTCTAATTATTTAATATAAAATTTGATAAAAAATTAAAAATAGAGAAGAGACTAAATCTTTCGAGATAAATTGCATGACCAATGACATGGGTATCATGGGCAATGCGTGTTTAAAGTTTGGTGTGTCCTCAGCCGCTCTGAGTAAGGAAAATTTATAAAACTACTCTATTCCGATAACTTCAAAATTTTTTATTTCACTTCCTCCCTTGAAACACAAAAACAATAACTTACCAAGTAGATACTCCTCAGCCTGCCTTGTAGATAGGACTAACTGCGAATTATTATATGATATTTGATAATTTAAAAATAATTTCAACGTATTTATTGGGTCATTAATTTACTGATTGGTCACAAAATTCATTGGATCATAATTTAAACTTTCTTCTACGTCATCATTAACTTTCAGCTTATTTGTTGGGACATTAATTTACATCATTTTTTGCACCTTTTGATCGTAAAATTCCAACGTATTTGTTAGGTCATTAATTTACATTATTAACAACATTTATATATAAATAATATTAAATTTACAATATTAATCTAATACTAATTTTTTTAATGAAATTGATAAGCAGATTAACCATATATCTAAAAATTATATATATATTAACAATAGCTCATTTAAAATTTCATATTAAATTATAAATAAATATATAAATCAACAATAATTCAATTATTTTTAACCCAATTTATATCCATCACATTCTATTCAATTTCACCCCGTTAGATATGTAGATAAATGTTTTTCTCACAATATTTACCGGTTAATGATGGTTATATGCCCCATTTAGTTTGAAATAAAATAATAGGTAAGTATAGTTAAAGGATTTGGGAATGTTGATATTTATTAAACATAACTTATTTTAAATAAAATGAATTGCAGCCGCACTCATGTTCAGCTTAAATTTGAATTAATATGTGTATTTAATTAAATAACAATAAAAATTATTCTAAAAAAGATAAATATTTAATATAATTATAAATATTATTAAATAATAAAAATATAAAATTAAATTAAAATTTTAATTATATCATATATTATATAGATAAATATACAATAAAAAGAATTTTAACTAAAATACTCATGTAATGAGTGTATCAAATAACAATCTAATCAAGTGGAATAATTATCAAAATTATGTCAACCGAGTCAATGCCCCACCAAACGTAGAATTTCATCCCAGACCCAAAATTTGTGGCGATGTTTTCTATGGCTGTGGGTCAATAAGTCAATCTGATTGGAGTGGTCATTGTAAATGTGTTAATGGCAAGGGCAAGATGTTGAAAACTCACCGAACGTGCCACTGACTTTCAGGGACGATGGCATGTGATGAAGATATGGACAAGGTCACCCGTAAAATTAAATACATCATACTATATTATATATATTGGTTAGTAAAATTAGCATTTAAGTTGTAGACAATAGAAATAGATGGGAAAAAGAAAAAAAAGAAAAATATGCAATGTAACAAATAAAAAAATAAAAATAATAAGTGATTTATAAAGTAATATAAGATTTAAAAGTAGAAGAGGTAATTAAGTAAATGAATTAAAATAAATCTTCAGTTTATTTGAAATAAAACAATAAAATATATTGTATCTACACTTTCCATTGCTATTAGCATAACACAGATGGTATTAAAAGGAAAAAAGAAAAATGTGCAGTAAGAGAAAATGAACTGACTCAAATATTAAGTAATATTAGAATTAAGAATATAATATGTAATTAAGTAAATAGATTACATCAAATATTTAAATTATTTAAAATATTTTTAATAAAAATGGAATTTATAATATTTTATCTATACTATTTAGTGATATCAGAATGTAGAGTTTAAAATTTTTCCGCTGACAATATGAAATATTTTACATTATTAATAAACATAAAGAAGAAAAATCATTAAAAAGATAGCAATGATTAAAAAAATTGAAAGAAATATAAAAATTTTAATAGTTTATTAATATGACAATAAATCAGTAAGTGATAATGTCAAGTTCACTTACACTAATAGTGAATTAAATTTAAATTCTAGCATATGCTTTGTAAATAATATAAATGAATATAGAAAAAAAATGACAGTAGAAAACAGAATGATGCATGAGTGGTAAAGTCTTGATAATACAAATAAATTTTAAATAAATAATTTTATTCTTAATTTTTAATTATTTAATTAAATAATGAATTTTTAATTAATTATTTAAGCTATAAATTTTATGAAAAATTTTAAATTTATTTATTATATATTTATAAAGAATTTGAATTAATCATTTTCTATTTATATTATTTTGTAATATTTGCATCTAAATGATAAACAATAGTAGTAAGAATTAAAAAAATATGCAATGGTATATAAACAAATAACGAAAGACAATTGGGGAGGTATATAGTAATATAAAAGTTAAAATTGAAAAATATAAAATTAAGAAAATGCTGAACATGCAATGAAACAAATAAAATGAACAACATATAGTTTCAATATTAAGTGATATAAGATTTAAAAAAAATGAAATATATATCTAAGTTATTCAATTAAAATAAATAAGTAACTTATTTAAATATTTCTGTAATAAAATTAAAATATGTCATATTATATCTATACTAATTAATTATATTAGCACAACATCCTTTTGGCTTGACTCCACAAAATAGAAATAAATAAATGAAATTGATATATTATTATAAGCACTAACTAGCGTTTTGGTCCATGGATTACACATGTGTCTATTATTGTTCATTTCATTAATATAAAAATAACTTGTAGATGATATAAGATGGGGATTTGGCAAACAACTATTTTGTCAACTTCCAGTTAATGGGTGTATGGTAAATGGTGTTTTCATAATTTTTTTTGGCTGATTTGAACAATTTTAACGGTTTGACAAGTTGCTATTGTGAATGATTGATTAATCTTCAAGCAGCCAATTCAGAAACATTAGGCTCCCCAACATTTGTAGTCGGTTGTTGTAATGGATGTTTCTCATAAGACAATTTACTCTTAAGTAATATTGTTATTTCCCATCTCTGTCCCTTTAAAAACAATAAAAAAAAATCTTTCACAACTAGAAATTTAAACACAGAAAATTTTAATGTAAAAAATAATTTCTGAAATAATGTTAGTTACAAACATTTTTCAAAAAAGAAAGTTTATTTTTCATTTCTTTAACAAAAGAAAATTGAGGGAGATGTTATCCTAGCATACTTCTTTAAATAAGATTTTTTTTAAAATTATTATATATCTATATACAATTAAAATTAAAACAATTTAAATGTAATTTTTAAGATTAAATTGTATAATCATGATACATTGTTATTTATTTTTGTGCGATAAGAATAAATAAACTCAACAAAATTAGATGAAACTACAACGATATGCTAGTATTTTATTTTAGGATAATATTATTTTATTAGTTATAATGGAAAGATATAATAATTTATGAAATAAATAAGTAATATGTATTAATAAAAGTAATGAATTCACATGAGGTTACTTAATAAATATTAACTTCAATTATTTAATCAGCTATCCTAAACCTTTAATTAACTAATATACTCAGTTATCAACTAACCATTAATTGTTTGGAGAGCTTTTAATTATTTGATCAAATCAATTTGCTAATTTGAGCATTTAACAAATAACTACTTTAATAAGCTTATTGAAAAAGGTAGAAATCCTTAGCTTTTTAAATAGTTAATTGACATTTAGTGTCAAAAAAGACTTTTCTGCTCGTAACTATATAATTTTTAACACTTTTGCCCTTAGCTGTAAAAAAAAAGTTTGAATTAAAGTTATTATTTTTTAAAGAAAAATTTAATACATATAAAATAAAATATGTATTTATTTTTCAAATAAAAATTAAATAAATATAATAAATTTTATAAATATATGTACATGTACATAATAATAAAAAATTTCATAAATATAAACATATCTCTTCTGTCAAGTTCTATAAATAGTAGAAAATATATATTTCATTTCATAATAACAGAATTTGTATGGATAAAATCATTATTTTTTTTTGCCAAATTGATGTCTTTTGAATTAAAAAACAATACATCTTAAAGAACAAAGGAAACAACATAGCAATATTATTTGTAAAAAAAAAGTTTATATATTTAGAATATGTAATTTATCTATGTCCTTAATTATAAACATATGAATTTTAAACTTAATTTTGGAATGGATTAAAACAATATTTTAACAGTTATTGCTTCAGAAAAAAAATTATAAATGGGCAAATTAAACAACAATAGTTATTTTAGCTGTCATGCCTTCCTTCTTCTTTTTTTCCCCTTTTTTTTTGGGTACAAATGAAAACAAAAGAAAGAAAAAGAGACTAGGCTAAAACATCACGAGGAAAAGAAACACTTCTCAAATCACACATATAGCTATCAACACAAGCTGCCAAAGGAATCTTGAATATTTTAATTTGATAATCTGGAGGTCTCATGTCATATGACAATTTCATTAAACAATAAGCTATTTGCTTGCCTTCCCAATAACAGTGATGTATCTCAAACTGCCAATCTACCCCCATTAGGATTTCAATGGATTTAACTAGTGCAAAACAAGGATATGATGAGTACACACCTTCAAAGCCAAAGTAATAGCTAATGAGGAGTCTAACTCAATGATGATTCATCTCCACCCTAAGTCCGAAGCCAATTTCATTCCAATAATGAGATCCTATAATTCTACTATCACCGCACTGGTATTGCAAACATACTTAGTTACTTACAAAAGCCTGTAATCGAAATTCCTGTTGCATCTTTGAAGACGCCCCCATAACTTATCGAGTAGCTATTCTTCAAAGAACTATACATTTTTGCATTTTACCCATTCCATTGGAAGAAATTCCCATCCAATCAGAGGCTTTGTTCTTTGTCTTGGCCCCGCCTGAACCTTCATATTAGCTAACGCTTTCTGCATCTCTTTAGTTTTCATTGTAGCAGAAAAAATATTGCTTTGAATGTTAGCTATATTCCCATTAAAAACCAAATCATTCTTGTTATTCCATACTAGCCAGCACACAAAACCAAACCTTAGAGACTAGTTGGCATCATTCATTCACTCCAAATCTATAGAAAGATTTCCTATCCAATCATGTAGGTTCAGTTCAAAAAACTTTTAAGAACAGCGAACCATAGATTACTTACCTCATTGCAGTCTCTAATGAGATGGATAATACATTCACATGAATAATTGCATCGAGACCAAATGGCAAAATTCATGAGATTCCTAGCTCTACGTTGGCTATTGGTAAGAATTCTTTCCTTCACCACTAACCAGAGCAAGGTTCTCCCTCCTTCCTGACCTTTCCAGTTTCCACCTCCATATTTTCCCACATAATGTTGAAGCAGTCCAAACCTTCCTAGTAGTAATGCCTTCATAAACTATCTTAACTGTAAAGGAGCCATCCTTGGATAGATCTCATATCACCTTATCTGTACCTAAGTTAATGTTAGGAGGAACAGTACTTAGGACATTTTGTATAATTTTTTAAAGAATCATTGAGCTCAGCCTATTAACATCCCAATCCCTCTTTGTGTTAATGTAGGCAGCTACTAAGTAGATAGCCTCCGTAGCAGGAACATGAATATCATTATAAGATAGTAAAGCATCAGCACCTAGTATCCAAGAGTCTTTCTAAAATATTATGTCAAGCCTATCCCCGACACTCCATTTCAAACCTTGCATAACATAATTCCATACTCCACAAAGTCCTTACCATAAGTTTGAACATCTAGTTCTCCATTTTATTTCCAAAACTTTATAAGGTCCACAATCATACTTTAAGTGTAAGTTGTGTAACACTTTGACCCATAATGCATCAACTTTTTCCATTAGTCCCTATGTAAGCTTCATAAGGTAAGCCTCATTGCATTCTTTTAATTTACATATACCTACGCCTCTATCTTTCTTCTGCTTACATAATTCATCCTAAGCCACTAGATGAACTTTTCTATTCTCCTCATGATTAGCCCAAATAAAATTCCTAATTATTTTCTCCACTTTGAAACAAATGGATATTAGAATCATATTCATTTGCATGCTGTAATGGGGAAGTGCTGTGAGGTTGACTCTGCTTATGTAATTCTACCAACAAGGGACAAGTACCTTGCTTTCCATGAGATAATTCTTTGAGAAGCTTTATCTAGAATGAAAATAAAAGACTTTTTGGACACCTTTACATGATGTAAAGGAAGGCCCAAATATTTCCAAGTTTGCAACCATCCTAAATCCTAGAGCATCTCCAATTTTCATTGCTCTATTTTGATTTACATTTTTTGAGGAAAAAATTATAGATTTATCCTTGTTCACTTTTTCTCCTGAGCTTTTACAAAAATAATCCAAACAGCTACTCACTGTTCTTGCCTAACTTACCAAGGCTTCAGCGAACATAGCCACATTATCAACAAAAAAATAAATGGGCAAGAGGACTTTCATTCCTTTTCAAGGTGATAGGTTTTCATAGTCTAGAATTAATAGCTATTTCAATTCCATGCGCTAATCTCTTCATACAATGAACAAAGAAGTGGGGAAGAGCGGACCTTCTTGTCTTACACGCCTTGTTGGTAGGAAATTTTGAGTGAGCTCTCCATTCCAAATAACCTACATGCTACATGTAGAGACACACACCAGAATCAAGGACACAAATTGGTTATTGAGCCTATTGTCTTTCAAAGTATGCATTAGAAAAGCCTAATTAATACAATCATAAACTTTTTGTAAATCAACTTTAATTGCCATAAAGCCTTTTCCCCATTTTTTAGACCTCATAGTATGGATAGCCTCTTGCATAATGATGATACTATCTGAGTTATGTCTCCCTGAAATGAAGTTACACTAATATGGCCCAATAATTTTTTTTCATGATCATCTTCAATGTGGTCGTAATAATTTTAGTGATGATTTTGTATATGACATTCGTCCTGGTTTATCCAACTTTGAAATTAAGACTAATAAAGTTTCATTGATCTCCCTTATATTCCTAGGGTTAACACACATCACTTTAACACAGTCACAAGGTGATTTGCCCACTGCACCCCATTGACTTTGAAAGAAGAGTACATGCAACCCATCCATACCTAGAGCTTTTAGAGCTCCCATACTAAAGAATGTCATTTTAATTTCTTCATCTACAAACGGCTTTTGAATTGCTAACAATTCCATATGATCAATAATTGGAAAACATCTTAAGAAGGGGCACTCTAAAGCATTCAAATTATCTTCAATGAAAAGGTTATTAAAATATTCCATATTCTTCAAAATTTCAAGATCATTACACCATTTCACATTATGATCCAATAGATATTCAATCTTATTCTTTTTCCAATGGATTAATGTTGACATATGGAAATATTGTGTGTTCCTATTCCTTTACTGAAGCCATTTACATCTTGACTTTGGGAATCAAGTCATTTCTTCTTGCATAAGAATGTGCTCATATTCTTGTCATAGATCCTTTTTTAGATGATAAAGATAAGAATTATATCTTTTTGCCAGCTTCTTATCAATTTCGTTTAGACGAGCCATAATTCTTCTTTTCCTTTTAAAGACATTTCTAAACACATTCTTATTCCACATCTAAACGGTTTCTCGAAATGATGAAGATGCTGTATTGCAATCACTATTTTGGTACCACGCCGTTTTAACAACATTTGAAAAGGTTTCATTTGCAAGCTAAGCCGCCAAAAAATGGAAAGGTCTTTAGCCATAATACCCTTGCTCCCTATTTTCCAGCCTTAGCAGAATAGGTTGGTGGTATGATTTTCTCGGGAATTAGTCCAGCACTATCACTTCAGGAAAATCAATTCTCAACTAGTATTCGTTAGACATCTATCGATTCTCTCCTTCAAGTATTTTCTTTCCCATGTAAACTTTGGACCTTGGTACCCCATCTCAAGCAAGTGGCACCATCTTATACATTTTGTAAAATGCCTCATGCTCCTCCAATTTGGTTCAGCACTACCCATCTTCTCGAACTCCATAATGTAGGTGTTAAAATCACCTTGTACAGCCTATGGCTCTGTCATATTATCTGAGATATTGCGCAATCCTTCCCAGAGTTCCTACCTGTGAAGTTGGTTAGGTAAACCTTCCACTCCAGTAACGAAGCCAGAGAACAACCCACCAGCCAGCGACATATACATATGGATAAAGTGAGAGTGAGTTGTAACTACATCCATATTGAAGTATTTTTTACTCCAAAGAAGCCATATGCCACCAGAGAAGCCTGTGGAATCAACTTTCACCCATCCATCAAACCATATACTCTTTATACCTTTGTCAGCTTTCTTCTCCTTCATACGTGGCTCAACAATAATGTTCATGCCCAGAGAATAATTATTAATGTGGTTCCGTACTTATGAGCCAAAAGTACAAGCCCTTGCTCATTCGTAGTTCCAGGATATAATATTCATAGTCCACTGACAATGGAAATTAGAAACAGCCAATCCGTATATCAGGTACTGCATCGTATAAGGTAAACCCAAAAAGGTTGTCTAACTTTCCATTTGAAAAAGATAATTAATGAGTAATATTTAATGACAGCCGCTGCACTGATACCCTCAGGAGGCTTTGGTAGTAAGCTAGCATGCACCATACTTTGGTCATTTGCGTTTTTTGTTTTCTCCCACAAGAAGTGATCCCGATTATTGCTTAACGAATGGATACTTCCTGCTTGTTTGGTAGAAGATATACTTGTATCACGGTTTGGCTCCATTCTTCTCAAAACAAGCCTGCTTCGGACATCATAATTTTAGGCAACTGCCTCCCTGGACTTCTGTTTTTCTAAGCCCAAAACATCGCTAGGAACTTGGGCCTCTACAACGTTTTTCCGCTTCGCTTTTGTTTCCTTTTTATTTTACTTTTTCTGTTTTTTCCTGGCTAACCTATTATTAATTGTCTCACAGTCAGCATCAATTTTTCTAGCATTATTTTCTCCATCATTTTGATTCTCCATATTGTCCAAACCGGCAAACCGTGATCCATTATTTCTTGCCCTTTGATCCTCCTCATTAAGAGGTTTCAAAACTTTCGCACTTTTTCTATTCTGGTTTCTATTATTTCGGGTTTACGAATGCTCCTCTCCGACAACTAATCTCTCGCTGGTAACTTCCCACTGCATTAGGTTACTACCGCTACTGCCTTGAATAATAAGTGCTTATGAAGATCCACTTCCGTACATAAGATTCATTTAGTTTGCATAGAAAATAACTTTTTATAGGAAAATTAAACTTTCTAAGAAATAACTTTCAATATGAACTTCCTAAGAAGTACTTAAAGTTGTTTAGTTAACACATAAGAGGTGACACTTTCTGAGAAATAATTTTCTATGTCTCATTTGGTTTAACTTTAAATATCCTAGAAAATATATATAAAATAACTACTGTATTCTAATATTACTATAATATAAAATAATAAATTTTAGTTGTTATTAATTAGATTTAATGAGGGTAATTTTATCATTATATCTATAAATGGCATGGGAAATAAAATTTATCTAGGGAAGAAGTAGGTAAGTAACTTCCCATATTTTGTAAGAAGTAGGACTTTTTAGGAAGTTCTATTTCCTCCAATTTATAAGATAAACAAATTCCTAAATTTTTTTAAACATATTATACATACAACATATGTATAAAAATGAAAACTATAAAATGTAATATGAAATTGACGTTACTTTAAAATTTGAAAATATCTAAAATAAAAAAACAGCGTCAAATTCATAAACAGCAAATACAAACCAACCACGTTGGTATCTCCACTTATTCCAAAAGATCAAAAAGTCACGCCGCACTCCAAAGTTTTGACAAAGTCGAAGTCTCACATATTGCAACCACAAAAGTTTAAAACATTTAAAGCAAGAAAGAAATTTCAAAAACAAATCCTTCTCCTCCATCAACCAAAAAAAACCCACAGTCGAATAACCTGCACGTGTACAAAATATCACTTAATTTAAAAAATAGAAGAACTAGAAAAAAATTTAGTAAGCATCATAGAAGACAGGCAACAAATTTTGAAGGATTTTACTTGGGCTTTGATTGTCAAACCAGCAGGATGTTAATATTGGAATTGG
>JAIUCU010000061.1:0-48189 GCA_020226215.1 Sindora glabra
GAAAAAATATAGGGAAAATAGTAGTAAAAAGAAAGTACTTTTCTACTTATTATTTAAATGTATAAAAATAAATTCATAAAAGTATTAATTTTTTTATTTTCATTATAAAGTAAAAAAGAATAAAAACTAATTTATTAAATGATAAAAAATTATTCTTATCATAAGAAAAAATTATTTAATAACTCTATAAAAGGATAAATTTGAAATTATAAAAGTTTTTCCTTTTTTTGTACTCATTTGGTGGAAAAATATTTATGTGATTATTAAGATACTTTTCATACACTTTTTGTTTTCACCTCAGATTTTTTATGACATTCAAACACTAAAAAATTTACTTTTAACTTAGACTTATACATAGGTTGGGTGACACCACCTAACATTGGCCTGACCTTAAAAATATTAAATTTAAGCTCCTATTTAAGGCTTAAATATTAATTGAGCAATTTTTCACACCCCAAATAATATTCAAGTTGAATTCAAGCTATGATTATGTGAACTAGGTCAACCTAGCCTGGCCTAGTATGACTCAATTATATAAATTTATTTTTATTAATATAATTATATATTATAAAATATTATTATATCTAATTAATTTTAATATAAAAATACTTAATTTGATATAATTAAATAGCTTATATATTTAAATGTCATATTAATTAATTAAATATGCATTTTTAATATAAAAATTAATTTTTTGCTCAAATTTAAATTGAAAAGTAATCGAATTTTCGATTTGGATCTTAAGCTATATATATACTTTTAAGGAAAAAAATGTAAATTACTTTTTCCAACTATCGAGTAGTTGAATTTTACTCTCTTAAACTATGGAATAAGTAAATTATCCTCTTAAACTATGCAAAACTTGGATTCTACCCCATAACATTAGTAATTTAAAGAAAAATATTAAGAAAAATTACAAATTAACTACATCAATTATAAGATATTTACATTTTTCTCTAACTAACTTCAAAATTTATAAATTAATCTCTTAATTATAAAAAACTTGTGATTAGAATCTATTATCTACTTAATTAACTTTTTTATTAAATTATATAATTTTGAAAAAAAATTAAACTTGAATCATAATATTATTATATATTAGATTATCACATTATTTTTTATGCATAATTTTTATGTTATATGATTAATACAAATTAAATTAAATATATAAAATTTTAATTAAAAAACTTCAGAATAAGTAATAGAATTATGTGTAAAAAATTATATAATAAATTAATAAATAATAATATTATAATTTATATTATTAGTATTATTTAACATTAGTTATCATTATTTAATTTTTTATTGAATTAGTTGCTTATTTCATTAAATATGGGTCAAAAATATTAAGTGAAAAAGTTAAGTAAACACAAATATTATGTTAGATAGAAATACTAAAAGTTTAATATTTTTATTTTATATAATTATATTTAATTTAATTTTTACACTGCAATAATCATATTGGTGACAAATAATAATTTTTACTTTATCATATTAGATTTTTTTTATAATTTATTTTATTTAAAATTTGATATTTACATAGAATATGAGTTATTTTTATTTTATTATTTTAAAATTTATAATTCGATATAATACTTATATTTACACTAATACATTTATCTTTAGAAAGATATTATATTAGTTAATAAATTTACTTTATTTATATCTTTTTCAAAAGAAAGTATAAAACCTTTTTCAAAAATTAAAACAAACATTCATTGAAATTAATTTTCTATCACAAAAGAAGCCTAACTAGTATAAATTTTTAGGAAAGATTGAATAAAGTTTTAGATTATCATGTTTTATACAAGATTATACATTTGTTTGAAAAAAATTAAATGTCTCTCCAATTCTTACATCATATTAGTTTGGATTTAGATTTACCTGACTATTGTTTATCATCAAAATGCGCACTTCCCTCCTCGATGAGTTTACTTTTCCAAGGTTCCCACTTTCCTTTCAAAATTTTATTTACAAAAATAAATAAAGTAAATTTATTAGCTAATATAATTTCTTTCTAAAAATAATATATTAATATAAATATGAGCATCTCTATGAAGTATAAATTTAAATAGAATAAAATAAAGATAACTCATATGTAATAAAGTAAATTATAAAAAAATCTTTAAGTGATAAAGTAAAAATTATTGTTTATCACTGCTATGCTTATTATAGTGCTAAAATTAAATTGAATGTAATTATATAAAATAAAAATATTAAGCTTTTAATATTTTTTATGTAATATAATATTTGTATTTACTTCATTTTTTTACTTAATATTTTCAACACATATTCTATGGAATAAGGAATTAATTTAATAAAAAAATTAATAGTGATGACTAATATTGAGTAATACTAATAATATGAATTATAATATTATTATGTATTAATTTATTATATCATTTTTACACATAATTTTGTAACTCTTTCTCAAGTTTTAAATTAAAATTTTATATATTTAATTTAATTTTTATTAAATATATAAGATAAGAACTATGCATAAAATAATATGATAATATAACATATAATAATATTATAATTCAAGCTTAAATTTTTTTTTAAATTTATGTAATTTAATTAAAAATGTTAATTAAGTAAATAATGGGTGTTAATCACAAGTTTTATATAATTAAGGAACTAATTTGTAAATTTTGAAAGTTAATAGGATCAAAATATAACAATCTCATAATTGATAGAGTTAATTCATAATTTTTTATAATATTTTTTGTTAAGTTACTAATGGTGGGGGGATAGAATCTAAGTTTTGTATAATTTAAGAAGATAATTTGCTTGTTTCCATAGTTTGAATGGGTAAAATCTAATCATCTCATAGTTAGAGAGGTAATTTATATTTTTTCTTACTTTTAACTAGGTCGGGATAGGCTAAATTGTTTAAAAATAAAATAAACTAGGCTCAAGCATAAGCCATTGTATTTTTATGCATTTGTACATAAAAAGTTTAGTCTGAAGCTTGACAACTTAACTCACGAGTACCTTTATTTCGACTCTTTTTCCTGCTAATTCCTTAGGTGATTCAGTTAGTAAGGTTCATTATTTTTTATCACCCATATTTTAGGTTCAATTCTTATTACTCACAATATTAAAAGGTTAGATGATCTGTAAGTACCATTGTAAGCTCTCAAAAAGGCTAGTGCATATCCTAACCTTAGAGTGGAGCAATTTATCTTACTTTCAAACTTTTAATTACAAAAAAACTCTTTTTCTTTCCACATTTTTTTATAAATTCAAACAAAAGCTAATAAATATATTCTTAAATTCCTAAAATAACAAATAGATGAAAATAAAAAAATCTCTACAAAACAATAATAAAAAAGATAAAATGGAAATGAAGGAGTACTAATTTCAACAATCACCCTATATTTAATTAAAATACATAGAATCACCTTTTGTATTAAAATTTTTCTCTTTTATTTTCTTTTGTGTGTAAATTTCATGTGTAATTTTTTATATATTTT
Source organism: Sindora glabra (assembly GCA_020226215.1). Lineage (NCBI taxonomy): Eukaryota > Viridiplantae > Streptophyta > Magnoliopsida > Fabales > Fabaceae > Sindora > Sindora glabra. The sequence continues at coordinate 3,477 of JAIUCU010000061.1, forward strand.
TGAACAACTAACACAATTAATGCATTCCAATTATAATAAATTCATTTTCAACTATATCATTCTATTAAGAGATTGTTTAGTTAGTGGAAAACTCTATGAAAAGTGTAGCTTTCTCAAAAATAATAAGTTGTTTAGTTAATCATTAACTAACAAAATAGAGAAAGTAGAACTTCCTTAAATTATAAGAAGTTACATATCCATAACTAGAAATTCTTAGTTGCCCAGTGGGTATACAAATTGTTTACCTACCATTAATAAAAATTAAAATAAATGCAAAGAATTTTTGAAAAATAATTACTTTGCTAATTCTTTCAATAACAATAAAATAATAAATTTTTATTAGTAATGGATATGCAAATGCCCACTAGCTAACCAAGAATTTTTCTATCCGCACTTCTTTCATAAAAAGAAATTCATATATCATTTATGGACAAAAATACAAAACTATTCATACTTAATTTAATTAATGATCTCTCTACCTTTTTATCTTCATAAATACATACATATTATTTTCTTATTTTTATTATACTTTTTTATTATTATATTATTACATATTATATATAAAAAGAAATATAATCCAAAATAAAATTATAGTTATTATATATGTTTATTGTATTATTTTGTTATTTTATTTTTTATAAAAAGTATTTTTTAATTTTCATATTTATTTTTTATTATTTCAATATTCAATTAAATATTGAAATTTTATTATTTCTTTTAGTTTTATTCAATATCAATATAAGTATTTTATTAAAAGTTTTCAACTAAATTTTTATGCATTATGCACAATTTATATTATGTGAGCCCATATAGTTGAGAAAAAAATCATATTAATTTTTATATTATTTTATTTTAGTTTTTATAATAAATTACAAGTTTTAAAAATTTATCTTCATTGAAATTTATTGATATTTTAATTTTTTATATTATAATTTTTAAAGATATAATAGTCATTTTAATAATATTTTATTAGTAATTGAAAGTTGAATGAAACAAAAGATAAAAAGTTAATTATTAAAAAGTTTTAATTAAATAACTTTAGCCATTTTTTGAAAAATTTACATGTAGATTTACTTTTTGAAAAGTTTAACTTCCTACATTAATTTACTTCTTATATAAATCAAACAACTCATAAATAATAAGTCAAACATTATTATTTTATAAATTACATAAAATTATCACCATTATAATTGGCAATTCGAGATAGTAATTTAGTAGTTGACCATGGTTCTTCTCATTACCATGTGCCATTAATTAGGTTATATTGCATTTTATAAGTTAAAAGGACAATGTTTAATTTTAGTTGACTCTAACATCTCAAAATAACTTGTAACATATAAACATTGGTTTTTTTTATTATGGAGACAATTATAACTAAAAGGGCAGCTTGAATAGGAAAACACATCAACTAACTCTAGTTGTCATCATCGTTCATTCAACGACCAATAATGAAAATAAGTTTAGCTACGCTTGGATTTAGATCACCTATATCTAGTTTTTTTTGTCTAATCCATCCAATTTCTTTGCAATTTGCCACTAAAAATCTCTATTTTTCATTGTTTATTGTTCCTTTTACTATTTCAGGCTTGTTAAACGGGTCAGTCCGTGCAAATATGTGTCGATTTGCAACAAGTCGAGTTTATAATGGGTTAATTTGTATTACCCTTATTCAAAATAAGTGCAATTTTAGGGAATCTAACTCTGTTAAAACTTGTGATGAATATAGGCTAGTCCATGAGTTTTAACTAAAATTCCACAAACTTGGTGGATATGGGTTAGTACGTTGGTAACTGGGTCTATTACGAGTCGATTCATATTACTTGTGTTAAAAAATGGCCTTAATTTTTAGAATCCAAACTCATGAAAATGGGTCACGGGTTGGTCCATGAGTCGTAACATGTTTTACACCTCTTTACTATTTATTATTCTTGCCAAAGACTACTATGTGATATTAGAAGGTTCTCTAAGTAATTTTCTTTACTACTAGATATCAACAAAGTCAAATTTGTTCTATTGAGCCTCATCTTGCTTTCTTCTGCATATATCCAAGTTTTTTCTTTCCATTTGTAATAAGTAGACTAATTAACTATATATGTGAAGGATGGCCTTTACTAGTGGTTTAATTTTTCCTATTAATCATACATTGTATTTTATACTTTTAGATCCATATCTATCTTGCCCCATTATTTTTTATGGTGATTTTATACTATTTATCTTGGTTTGTTTTATAAAGGCTTTTTACTAGCTTTGGCTACTTTAGATATATTATTGTAAGGGAATATTTGAATTTGTAAGTATTTTTATTATTTAATTGCTATAATGGTTGAGGGAAACACTAATATAGGTTTCAAGAAAGGTTTTATATCTCAAAATATTAGGGCAAAATATGATAAACAAGTTCATTTACTAAGGAATTTTGATTTGAATATTTAATTTTAGTGGCTTAGAGAAGGTAACTTTCATTTTATTCCTAGAATTAGAGCAATTGGAGTGTGATTTCCTTGAAAAACTTGAATTAAGCTCATACAAGAATAATGTAACACATTATGGTGTATTCTCGTTCATTATTATTTTGTCAAAAGTCCTTAATAAAAGATATCATAAAAAGTTGATTACTAGCATGGAATTTGAATAAGGACAAGCAATAATAAGAAAGTTGCTATATTGGAAGCTTAAGCTAAGGATTTCATATCTAGAAATAAAGAATTACATTAATAAATTATCAACTTGAATATTAGGATCAATGCACTTGATGATAAGTTCAAAGACCTAACAATCTTAGAACGTTAAACTATGAGCTCAAGTGGAAACTATCCAATGGTAATGCTACTAAAATCTTTTTGGTGATAAGTTAAAAAAATTGGTTAATGTTGAATGATGTAAGGATTTTACTCTTTTGGACATAGGCTATACCATACTAGTTTTATTAAAGAAGAAAAAAAAATAAAGAAAGTTTGTACAAATCATGGTTAGATAGGTCATTTTAAAGCACAATGTAGCCATAATTCACCATATGTTAGTGCAAGACTAGCTATTAGTCTTTAACAATGTCCTTTTTACACAGAAAGTCCTATAGGACTTTGTTTATGTGGTAGTCTAGTTTGAAAGACACCTATTAAGTGGATTTTGAGCTAGTTTGATTACCATATTGCAACCTAATGCATATAGGTTGCCTCCACCAATTATGATTGAAAAAGGAAATTCAAAATAAAAGTTAAGAATCAGAAGGCTAAAATATCATAATTGCAAGAAGGGAATCTATAAGGTTAGGTCAAGTAAGACATTAAATCATAGATTGAAGTTGAACATAAGTTATCTCATCTTAAAAGCATAAATGATACTATTTTAAAGCCTTTATGAGTGCCTAATTACAAGCCTTTTTAGAGAGCTTTAATACTTATACATAAGGTTTTCAAGCAATTTTCCAAACAATTCATTTACCACTAAGGTTGGAACCAACAACTCATTTCTCATTTATTGCTTCTGAGGATATTATCCATCATTGTTGTAAGTTTATTGTGTGAGATATCATTGCCAGTTGAAATTGAAACTTATATGCTAAGGTCAACCTTTAATTAGTCTATTATTAGTGATTTTTTTTTATGTTTTCTTTATGGTTTTGAGTTAATTGTAGCCCTGTTATCCTATGTTTAGTTTAGGTTTTTTTTTTCCTTAATACTCTTTTGAATGTTTATTATGTGATAGAAAAAAATTAAAAAGATAATAGTATACAAGGGTAAAATTTTCACACCACATAAAAATTTCAATGAACCCCTTTTCTTGCCAATGTCAAATCCATTTTTTCTCATTTTTATCCCTATAAAATATTTTATATCAATTTTATCTTTAGAAAATATTAATTTGTTCAATTTTATCCTTAAAGGACAAAATTGAGAAAATTAATCTTCACATAAACACTAGCAAAATATGAAATTAGATAATTTAATATTTTAAAGAGTTAAAATTGATATAAAATATTTCATAAGAATGAAAATAAGAAAAAGTTAATTTCATATAAATATAATAGAGGATCTAATTCAAAATTTTTTAGAACATGAAAACCCTACAAATAAATTGAATATTTTCAGGTGTTAGTGCTTACTAACTCATGCCATTATCCTTTGGTTAATATAAGAAAGGAAAAATTACACTCACCACTCTAAGGCAACATTTGGTTCGAAATTTTTAAAGGATTGGAAATAGGATCAAAAAATCAATTCACTTACTAACTATTCATTTTACATATAATGGAATATATTACACTTATTTATCTTTATCAAATTCCTTCATTTGGTACTAAAGTAGTGAAAATCTAGCCTTTGCCTTAATAATGACATCTAGGAGATTGAAGCCTTATTTCTAATCACATTAAATTATTTTAAGGACTAATTAATCCATAAAATAAATTTTACAAAAGCTTAATTAGTTGGATAGTTAATTACATGGTTTATGAAGTAAATGGAATAAGGTTTGACCTTAGAATCAAGGAAAGTCATTAAAGCTCAAGTTTACAAAAGCTTAATTAGTAGGGCAAGAGTCATTCTAGAAGAATTAGATAAAGTTACCATTGAATACACATTAAAGTTTGACTTTAAAACAACTAAGAACTAGGTAAATATGAAACTTTGATTACAGGATTGAAATTGGCTAAAAAGATGGGTGCAAGAGTGGTCTTAGCAAAAAATGACTCTTAACTAATGATTGGTTAAATAAATAGTGCTTATGAAATGAAGATTCCTTATCTAACAAAATATATAAAAAAGGTGAAGTGTTAATATAGAAAAATTTGAGGATTTCAAATTGCAATAAATCCCTCAAGTTGAGAACAACTGAGCAAATACTTTATCAAAACTTGTTAATATATAGGCATGATCCATAATTGGGTAGTTATAAAAGAAACCATTGTTCGGCCATTAATAGAAGAGGTTAAGGTAATGAATATTGATCAATTGACTTCATCAATGGATCCTATTAAAGCTTTTCTTGAAAAGTAGGGGTTACCGAAGAATAGTCATAAGGCTGAATGGTTGAAAAAGAAAGTAGCATCATTTTTTTTTTGAAAATGATTGATTATATAAAAGAGGGTTCATCTTGCTAGTATTGAGATGCCTTCACTCTAAAAAACTTGATTGTCTTGAGAGAAATACATGAAAGTATCTATGGTAACCATATTGTGGAATCTTCCTTGGTGTAAAAGGCTATTCAATCAAGCTATTTTTAACCTATTATGAAAAAAATGCTTTGAATCAAGTAAAAAATTGTGAAAAATATCAATTCAATGCAAATATCCCTCCAGTGCTAATAACCAATCAAAAAATAATTATCTCACCATGGCCTCTTTTGTTTATTAGGGATTAATTTTTTAGGGCCATTACCCATTGCTGCAGGATAACTTAAAATTTTAATAGTAGTCATAGATTATTTTACGAAATGGGTTGAACCAAAATCATTGAATACAAATTATTGCTAAAAATACACTAAAGTTTATACGGATTTTTTTTTAGATTTGACATATTAAAAGTGATAATTAGTGATAGCAAAGCTTCAATTTATGAGTGAATCTTTCAAAATGTTTTATAAAAATCTTTATATCATCCAAAGGTTCACCTCAGTAGAACAACATCAAACCAATGATGATGTTGAGTTGGCTAATTATATTATACTAGACAATCTAAAGAAAAGGTTGGAAGGATTAAGAAAATAAATGAGTTAAAGAATTATTAAGCATTTTATGGACTTATAGAATGACATTCAAAAATTAGCACATAAAACTCCTTTCTATCTTATAGTCATGAAGCCTTCATTCCTATTGAAATAAGAGAGGCAAATGAAAGAGCTGACCATTTCTTAGAAAAAGAAAATGATGACATGATAAGAGAAGGCTTAAATCTACTTAGTGATGATTGAGAAATGGCTTTTGTGTGGTCATTTGTGTCTGGGTATCATAACAAAAAAGTAAGACCAAGGGAATTTCATGAAAGGGTTTTGGTTTTAAAAAGAGCTAATGATCTAAGAAGGGATAAGAGGATAGGAAATTAGCACCTAACTAGGAAGGCCTTTTTAAGGAACTTAAGGAATGACTCTTATAGGTTAACCATAATAAAGGCAAATTGGTACTGAGAACTTACAATGTAACCCATTTAAAGGAATATTTTGTCACTTTGATGGAATGATCTATTTATTTAGTTACCCTTAAAAGAAAGGAGAATAAATAATGAATTTTAACCACTGCTCGCTATTATATGTAAAAGTTGTATTATTAAAGTTATGATTCAAAATTAGTGCTTTCAATTAGATATCACAAGAACATATTAGCCTAGTATTCACTGATTGCTTCATTATCTTACCCTAGTTGTCACTAGTTAACTCATTATCTTGTCCTATTCTTTATCGATCGCCTCATTATCTTAGCCCAGTCTTCATTGGTTGCCTCATCATCTTGGCATAATTTTTAGCGGTCACTTTATTATCTTAACCTAGTATAAATTATTATGGCCTAGTCTTTATTGGTTGCCTTATCATTTTAATGTAATTTTCATTGGTCACTTCATTATCTTAGTGTAATATTCACTTATCACCTCAACCTAATTTTTACTAGTTGCTTCATCATTATAGCCTAATCTTCATTGGTTGCTTCATCATTTTGGCTCAAATTTTACTAGTCACCTCGTTATAATGGTCTATTCTTCATTGGTTGCCCTACTATCATGGCTTAGTCTTCACTAGTCTTATTATTTTGGCCTAGTTTTCACTAGTTGCCTTATTATCTTAGTGCAATATTCACTAAGCAGTTCATTATCTTGGCTTGACGATATTCACTAGATGCCTCATTATTATGACTTAATATTCACCAGTCGCCTTATTAATTTAGCATTAATATCCATCGATCGCTCAATCATTTTTGGTCTTGGTCTCCCTAATTTTCATATCACCTATGGTTGCAAGGCTTAGAAATTGCCAAAAATCCAAAATTAAGAATCTTATTATGAACAATCACTTTCAACACTTAGCCATAATTTTAGCAATTTACTATCATAGTTCATTTAAGGTCATAATTTTGGCATGAATATAACTTTGTAGATAAACATAACTAAAACAATTATCAAATTAAAGGCAATAAAGTTAGATTAATTACCAAAATGAAAAACATGATACCGATCCAAGAATATAACTTCACATATAAACATAACTAAAACAATTATCAAATCAAAAGCATCAAAATTAGATTAATTACCAAAAGTTTAAACCTTCGAGTATTTTTCTAAGAAAATTTCATGAAAATCCAACAATAAAAAGGGAAGCAAAAATAATTAAGAGATAACTTTTCATTAACTTGGTATAACTTCTCATTAGCACATTTATAAAATTCCACGACGTTGAAGGTCGTCATTACATAATCTTATAAGTACCATATCCTATCTTCATTTCTTATTTTCATTTCCTATTCTATCACTACTACCCTATCGGCATTTGTTCTTGTATTTTCTCCTTCTGCTCGAGTGATTTCAGCAGCATTTTAAGTCTAAACATTAACGTTAGATCGATTGACGTCAGCAGCGTTAGCATTTTCTTCTTGGTTCATTGGTTGAAGTTAGTCGTCAGTATCTACACTCTCGAGGGGTTAATTGGCATCATGTTGGTCGATCACTTTTTCCTCATCTTCACCTCCATTCTCGGTCGTCTCCTCTTCCTCGGACCTTTTCACAATATTAGCTACCTCCTTTTGAATATCCTTTTTCTTGAAGTCTAGCTCAGGATACAAGGTCTTAGCCTACTCTTTAACTAAAGCAAATGCTCTCAAACTATCTTCTACAACAAGCTTGGTTGCCTCGTCATTCTATTCCTTGACATCTTCCAACTCAGGCCTTAACTTAGAATTCTCAGAGGAGGCTTCACTACCGGTCTTCTTCTATTTCTACAAATCAACATCAATATCATTCCTTTCTTTTTCCAACAGATTGAACTCCTCTTTTTACTTTGTCTCTTTGGCTAGCTATTAATTTTTTTTTCTTTTTCTTTTTGCTTGGCCTTCTTCCTCGCAGCTGCCATCAGGTTTTCCATCTTCTTCAGCCTACCCTCCAAACTATTTATAATATTATTCCTCTCAGCGATCAGTTTTCCTTCTATTCAATCGAACTCTGAAGTTTATGTGATATCATCACAGCCTTCTCATAAATATCTCTCAGTTTCTCAGCCTTACTCTGCAAGCTATTCAACTTCAAGAAATCTTCACCTCTATAAGAAGTCTTCTAATTATTTGATCTTCTTGTAAGTGATAAGATCACTTACATTGCATCAGAGTTTATGACTATAGTTCTATGTGGGACAAATGGCTCGGTCCTCTCTCATCACACATTTCTTCCAACTTTTTAGAGTCTAGAGTTGACCGAACCCAAATGGCACATAGTTCATCCCTTCTAGTACAAGATTATCATGGGACGACCAGGAGATTCTGAAAGCTGCTCTAGACTAGTCAACTTCTCCTTTAAGAATGAACTTCTCTCTGTAATATTCATTAGGTCATCAAGGGCAGAAATATGGATGCCATTGGAAAGATTTGGAAGATGTCCTCGGTTGTGTCGGCTTCAGTATTGGAAGATCGATGGCATGGACAACAGCAATTAAACTGTGTACGATCTTCACAGTCACTTTCTTGGAATGACTTGCTTCTTTTTTGTTTTTAATGGACTTCTCCTTTTTCTCCTTCCCTTTTGAATGAGAAAGCCACTACACGGATCGATCGGATTAGTAAAAGTCTATGGACACTACACAATAGTTTGCCATTGGTTTCTCTGGAATTGTTTGTTGATAAGGTTGGTTTTGTCGAGGCTTCTCCATTTAAGTTCGTTCTGTGACATTTCTTGGAGAAGATCGACCTTTTTTCCTGCCCTCGGGATCTGTCGAAGAACCACCCTTGATTGCTCTTATTTATTGATATATCAACCCTCTGATTTTGTCTAGTGTAAGGTCCTTCCCAGCTAAGTAGATTTCTTAAAAGACAATGACAACAATACTAACAGAAATCAATAGAAAAATTAACAACACAAGTAAAACTCAGAAAACACATTTATAACATTTCGGATGTGCAAAGGACCACCTTCAACCACTTCCATCATTTTGTCAACTATCATTTTATCCAGTTTATCAAGTTTGGGTTTGTTCTTCACAATGATAAATTGAAACCATACAATTAGGAATAGGGCTCCGCCATTCGAATGAATTCGATAGGGATGTTCTTGAAACCAAGCACAAACTTTGAAATATGATTTTTTCCATTCATGAATGCTAGAATTTAAGTGATCAAAGATATGTTTGCCTCCTATTTAAGTAATGTACATCCATGATCCAGTATTTTTTCATGCGTTACAAAAAAATAAAAAAAAATTGAAGAAGCTATTCACTTGTGTTTTTAATTCTAGACCGACCACCACAAACTCATAACACACTAAGGTAGTCTCCCATTAAATACTATTTGTGAAAGAGCTACGTTTAGCTTTTGGAGGATGGCCTTCAAAAATTTCAAAAAGTTCCCTGCATTATAGTTGCAGGCATGTTCATCCTCTTCATCTGGTTCATAATAAAAGTCAGCTGCCTCAGTATAAGGGGATGATCACATTTGTATAGCTTGGCTATCTTGCTTGCATCTAGCCACCCCACTGAGGAATTCCATAATTTTACATCATGATGACCAAATTCAAGCAACTTTGGATTGCCTTCTACAAGGAAGACTCTAACATTGTCCGATCATCTCAGGGTCAGGAAAAGAACAGAGATAGTCACTCCATAGTTTTCTTCCGTAAAATTTACTGTGGTTCTGGTTCCACTGAGGAAGTACTAGCATGATTGCTAAAATCGGTTGATCTTCTTTGGAAAACAAACTTGTTGATATCTATTTCTCCATTGGTAAAAATGCCTAGTTAATTGGCTAGAGTGACCATTCCTTGATCAATGCCAGAGTTCATAATGATTGTCTGATCGATCATATCTTCAATTGCATTAATTATTCCTTGGTCAAGGTCAGGATTTGCAATAACTACTTGATCGGTCGACCCTTCATTTGAATTGACTACTGGATTTTTCGTCATTTTGCTTAATACTTTTGATCATCTACAGCGCCTCAAGATTAGCGTAGCACCCAGTCATATTAATTCATCCTAGGACCCCTTTGGTATAATGATGTTCATAACAAAAGCTAAAACGATTAAGAGAAAAAGGAGTAATTCAGAAACGAAACATACCTACAAATAAACGAATCAATTCATATATACACAATCAAATATCAAATTTACAAGAATATGAAGTTGCAAAAATAAATTCGAAGAATGGGGAAAGGGAGTCCAACAAAGCATTATCACAGAAGCATGACAGAGACGTGAAATGATAGAGGTTTTGCAGGAATCAAAGAAGAAGACAACCAAATTCATGAATATTAATTAATTACTTAGCAACAGTAAGGTTAAAATTGAATAATTAAAGAACAAAAATGTCATGACAGTAGCAGCAGATTGATCCAAAACAAGGAGGAACTCCCCGAAGTCACATGTAGTTTCAGCCTTAAAACTTCTAATTTCCTGATAGTTTTCTTAATTCGCAATAGCAGCACCAGAAATAAAAAGCATTAGGATTAAGGGTTTTACCTTAGTAAAAAGATGAGGTTTTCGGTGCTGTTCTTTTTCAGCGAGATGATTAGTAGCAGTCACGGTAGGTCAAAGTAATGAGGGAAAATGGATGCTTGTTTGCTTTGAAGAATTGGAAGGAATGCCAAAAGTGTTGTCCCCAAGAAATACTCCTTCCCCATAACTTCGTGAACGGCTAGGACTTAGATTTATTAGTTTACATCCAACGGCTGAAGATTACTGTCACATGGACCACTTTCTAAAACAAATGGTTCCAAGGAGTAATTATTGGGATCGTTGCTCAATCCAATTGATGGGATGTGTTGTATTTTTTAAAGTAAGATCTAAAGACTTAGAATAATGGAATTTGGATTCCTTCCCATAATTACAGCTGCAATCGTAGAAGAGAATTATTGATTTGTCATGGGACTCATATAATGTGTATGAGTCCCATGGCAAATAGTAATCACATCTCCCAACTACAGTTGCAATTATAAAAGGTGATTCCAATTCAAAATAACGAGTCCACTAATTGAGAAATTTCATAATTATTGGTACAAATCCCTAAAAATATTATAATTGCTATAATCCTGGTGTATGCTCTTTAAATGAGTTTGTACGTTCCAAATTGTCACTTCTAATTGCCTCTAAAATAATTATCTACATAATTGACTTGTACTAATTGGTTGGACAAATATAAGTTCTATAAAAGTAAAATAAAATCTCCTCAACCATTCTATTTCTCAATCAAGTTGCACTACGTTATATAAAGGGGTTAAATGATAAATATTAATAGTTCAAGTTTAACCATTGATTAGCTTTTGGGTTAATTCTTACTTGTCTTAGGATTGACCCTATCTTAACAAAGAATGAAATGGTCATTTTACTAACAAAGGATCGGTTGAAACCTTATGATAATTAATAGCCCAGGAGAACACTTAGTGGCATGATTAGTCATATTCAGTCATGCTAACTAGACCATGTTATTACAATACCTGAAAATGTTTGAGATAGCTAGAACTAGTTATCACCTCTAAGATGATTTATCATGGTCAAAAGACTTTCTTACCCTTTCGAGAATCTTCTATCATTATAAAATAACCAGTTTACCTCAAGTATGTTCTCCTCGACAAATGTCAATCAAATGAACCAGATACACTCTCTAAACCTTTTCTACTTTTCACATCTTAACCTGCACATTTTATATTTTGGCTTGACCATCGGAAGGCCAAAAGTAGACCAACCACCATGTTTGGCTCCATTGTAGGTGATGAGCAACTTTCTTGGTGACCTCTTTATTGTGATCAATAGAATAATTACCACCTTCATAAAGTCTAACTAACAATATTAATATAATTTATCCTAAAAATAAATATAAATTAATCTACTTTATATATCCATTAATATTTTTATTATATTTTTGTGTTATTTTGCATTTTTTAACTAGTTTAGTAGGTAAGTTTTTAAAATACTAACACAATAAGATAGTTTATCAACTTTTCACTATTAATTAACTTATTAGCTATTTATGCTAGATAGATTTAATTTTGGGTTCATATATGTATGAATTTAATAGATTAGCTAGCCTTACTATAAATAAAAGGAAAGAAAAGGAAAAAAAAAAGGCATCAATATAATATTTGATATCCCTTACTAAGAAATTTAAGAATAAACAAGTGGGTTTGGTTTAGATGGAATTGATGTTCTCTTGAAAGTAGGAATATTGAAAGATTTCATGCAAGTTTTTCATAAAACTCTGCAATATTTTCATAACTTTTGTAATTAGTTTTATGTTGTTGATTATATTTCATGATTTTATAATAGCAAAAAAGGTATTTTTGGTCCCCTAACTTGAATTGAATCTTCAATCTTATTTCTTATGCTTTATTTAGAACACCTCTTAACTCTAAAAAAATGTGCAATTTTATTTAGGTGACAAACACCATTATATTTTTTAACAAAGATATTCACATGACATTCAACTTGGCATCTCACATGGCAAACATATGCCATTTTCAAATTTTTTTTGGCAAAAGACACTTTTAATCTCTTAACTTTCATTAAAGTTTCAATCATATTCCCTAAATTTATTTGAACCAAATTTACCTTTTAACTTTCCAAAAATGTGATCACTTCCATTGCAATGAAATGACAAAATGCCATTATACAATGGCTTTTATAATAATTAACCAATGCAAATACTTAATAAATCCACATAATAAATCAAATATAAATTATATTTATATTTCTGCATTGTCTTGTAAATCAAAATAGTCCTAGAGAACTCATAATAAGCATGTGATGTTGTTAAAATGTATTTCCAAATTTTTAAGATACATTTATTCAAATACATTATCTTTAGTGGATTTGCTATGTTTTTTTTACTTTTCTTTTAGTTTCAAATGATTAGTCTCATATAATTTTGGATGTTAAAGAAAGGTGTAATATAAAGAGGTTTAAGTTGAAGGATAAATTAGGTTCAAATGGAATTTAAGGGATAAGAATGGAATTTTAGTGAAAATTTGGAAGCAAAATCTACATTTTTGCCATAAAATCATGAGAATATGACTTATGTTATACTGCATGCCATATAAACATTTCTATTAAAAAACTTAATGATGCTAGGCTACTGAGAAATATTACCCACATTTATAAATTTGTTTCAAATAAAACTTAAAAGTTAAGATGAAACTTTAATAAAAGTTTGGAAACTAGATATGTCCTTTTACCTTAACTCTCTATCGAATTTAAACTTAAATTTGATTCATTATCAGTTTGAATCAGCTTTACTCTATCAACTACCTATATAAGTTGTTATGTTGATAAAAATTATTAAAATATTTTTATTATTGATGAAAATTATTTATACCTATTACTAAAATTGACATTTTACATTCACCAAAAAAGTTAACATTATTACATATGATAAACAATCAACAAACTATCATAAAATTATTCTAACAGACAACGATACTACTATGTGAGAAAATTTAAAGCAAAAAAAAAATATTTTGAAATGTTAAGATATTAATTTCATGACTTATCTCTAAATCATTGTTATAAAAATAAATTTTAACTTTTATTCATTAAAATAAATATGAAGTTAATATGTACTCTTTGAATATTTAATTTTAATTTTTAAATAGATATATATTCGACAAGTATCCATAAAAGTACACAAATGTACTAATATCTAATGCATATCCAATATATATATAGTGTTTGACAAATAATTTTTTAATAAATTTTTAATTGGTTTGAATGTGTTTAACTATTTGATTAAATTAATTAATTGATATGAATGTTTAAAAAATAATTATTTTAGTTAGCATATTGGCTCTATAACTATTTTGAAAAAGTTATGAATCTTAACTCTTTGAAACAATTGATTTGTATTCGGTTTAAAAAAGAAACTCTTACTCATAATTATACAATTTTTGCATTTTTTCCTTTAGTAAATAAGAAAACTCTAAATGATAATTATTTATTTTGTAAAGAAAATATCTAACACATATGATAAATTATACTTTTATTTTTTAAATAAAAATCAAATAAGTGTCATAAATCGTATTAAAAAATGTACATGGTAATAATAAATGCATGAATATAATCACATATCTTTTGTCAAATAGTGCAAAAAAATAAAGAATATATATTTCATTTCATGGAAAATAATAGAAAATGTATAGATAAAATCATTAATCTCTTATTAAATGCTATCTTCTAGGTGCGTTTGATTTATGAAATTATACATTTTTAGGAATCTTAATATTACAAGGAATGTGATTGTTAAGAAATTAATTTTCAAGATTGTGACATTATTGTGTTTAATTTAATCAGAAATATTTACAGAAATGCTACAATATCATATTTTAATTAATTTTTATATTTTAAAAATATTATTAAATTACTAAAAATATTCTTGATAAAAATGAATAGTTAACAATAGGAGTTGGTGGTGAGAAGCTATTAATGATAACAATAGTCAATAATGATAGATAGTGCTAAGTAATAAGTGATGATGACAGTAGTTATCAATAAATAGTGATAGTGGACTATCATGACTCATTTTCTAATCAATCATAACTAATTTGAAGACTAAATACAAAGATTCTCATAAGCCTTCCTTAACTTTCTTTTGTTATTTTCATAAAAAAGGAAGATTTGGGAAGATTAACAACAACAATGATACATTTTAGATTTAAAATTTTACCTTTGAAAACTTTAATAACTTGTTAATGATAAAGCAATTACATAAAGGAACATTACCAAAAATTTTAGCTGATTTGGCAACCATATAAGCAATTATATTTCTAAAATTTTTCTCTAAGATATTATGGTGGATGTAAAATTTGTATATATGATGATATTGTGTTACAATAAACTTATGAGTTTTTATGTCTTTGAAAAGAATGAGTTTGATAGAAAGGAACATTTTTTAATATAGAAATAAGATGTCATTCCTTAGGAGATTGTGAAAATAACATCATTAGAAATGTTTTTTTTTACAAAACTTGAGATAGAACTTCTTCTTGATATTGAATGAAAACTTGCGCCATGAAGTTTTTGCTCCTTTTTTTATTAAAATTATGCATTTGATTTTTGTAGAAGAAGATACATTTGATTTCAATAAACTTTGAAAATCATTAGATCTTTAAAATGGATGAAAGTATGATTGGTATTTTTCCTAAAAAAAATTATGACACTTAAGCATAGACAGAGGTTGATTTTGTTGATTTCATACTAAAACATAAAATAGAAACAATAAAATAAGATCAGGTTAATTTAATTCAAATATTTTATTAATGATTGTTTGGTAATTAAGTAGCCATGTAATTTAGGGAACGAGATCCTAATTTGTAGAAAATGACTCATCCATGATTTTTCTTATCCAAGATACTTCAAGAAAATAAACTTCTCTATGGTAATATTTCATAAAAATAAATTAAGGACATTCATAAAAAAAGATTAAAATCATAAACTTCTTATAAAACGTATTTTTTTTGTAATGTTCATAACCACATGAGTTTCTGTCTATTGCTAAAAAATAATTTTTATTTATATGGAATAAAATATGTTTTGGGCCTTATTGACATATATAAATTAATTCATAAAAATAATGGGCTTTATGCCCTTAAGGCTACATGTTATATCTTGTTAGGATAAAATTTAAGCTTATTCATTCAACGAGAGTTGTAAGTTAGTAGGAGGTTGCATGGATGGGCTCCCACTTTTTGTTCCATATTGTCAATATTTGTGATATTCAAATATAAGATGTTAAAAAGCCATTCCAAAAGGGTTGGTCTTGTAGATGAAGAATATTGCAAATAAAAAATGTCCACCACTAGTGTTACTTACACTTTTAGTTTATAAAGCACTTCTAATTTATAAATCCCTAACTATTCATAATAATACTTAGTAAAGCAATTTTCAATCTAAAATGAAAGGCTAGATGATAGGTCCATTAGGAGGCTTTTCTACAAAATAATTAAATAGAAAATATTGAATATGGAAACGCAATAAGAAGCCATTAATCCTTTTTTTAGTGGGCTTTGACTAATAAAATATGTGGATGAATAGATACTTATATAATCATGAGAAATCTTAATTAAATAATTTTTTAACAAAAAATGGCAAAATGTAAATATGTTACCTCTTTGTTACTCGCCTCAACCTTATCCCCCTTTCTTCTACCTTTTTGCCTCCTAGTATTAACCATGCTTCTTTTTTATTTTTTTAATAGAAAAATGATAAAGTACTAGGCCAACTTGCCCACAATCATATATCAATAAGCCTCATAAGAAATAAAAATACCATAAGACATAGCTATACAAGGCTTTTTATGTAACAAAAAATTTTGGTATGGTTAAAATACCATTCTGACCATGCCATTTTATTTCATTTCCAAAACAAGCTTTATTAAAGTGGTAAAAATGTGATCTTGATGTCCATATATATATATATATATATATATATATACATATATATATATATATATATATACATATATATATATATATATATATATATATATATATATATATATGTATGTATAGTTCAAAATCCCAATAAGATCATAGGCCTAATTTCATATAGTCCATAACCTAAATAAAAAATTAGAATAGCTTTTTAACTTAATCATTCATATTTACACTAAATTATTGTATAATTTTTACATGACATTTTTCCTTAGTATTCCTTGGGGCAACTATATGCAATATTGCTCACAATTTCACCCATTTTTGTAAGGTAGGCTCATAGGTACAACCACTACCTATGGCTTCCTCCTTAATTTTTTTTCTTCATTTTGTAATCTTAAATGTATCTCAATAACACAACCAACACCTTCAGTTCCAAATCACCATTTTCCATGCAATACTTTTTATACCATATATTCAACTAGTGGCATAAAACCTTATGAGCTTGAAATTTTCATCATAGTAATCATATTTCTAATAAACCTTAGCATGCCTTCTAAAATTTATTAAAAACATCATATATCATTTTAATGAGGCCATTAGACATATAGATGTGTTAGAGACATATCTAAAATTATGCTAACATTTTAAGAAATTTCTTAGAAGCAAAAGATGTTCTATCATACTTTTATGCATATTTTCTACTAACATGTTCATAAGATTTCCTAAAGATCACAACCATGCAAGTATAACTTTCTAAGCATATCTTTAGTAGTAAAAACTCATAAGATGAAGGGTAAATAGTCAACTTACTTGAAAAGTGCTTAGTGGTAGCAAGATATCTAACAAGATTTCGTGAAATAACATTTTCTTAATGAAAACATGTTTTTTAAGCTAAAAGGTTAAAACCTTTGTTTTTATTTTGAACTTTTGGAAGTAATTTCATGAAAATAAGATGAAAATATGAAAGGAAATTATACATTTCTTGCTAGTGTGTGTGTGTGTGTGTGTATGTGACCTTAGGTTTGTTGGAAGCTAAAAAAGAAGGTTATGGTATTTTGCTTAATGTTATATGATACATTATGGTTGAAATTTGTTAGAAGTAGAAACAAAACCCTACTTCCTCTTTGGGGGCTAGAAGATGTGTGAGAGAAAAAGAAAAGGTGAGAACGAGTGTGAAAAGGATTAAAAAAAAAACTAAAGTAGAAAGCAGGCTTTAATAAGGGTTAAAGTTTGGGTAAAAGGAGTATGAGAGAATGGTAGCTTTTAATTTTCTCTTTTTGACTTTTATGTAAGGAGTGCTTGTTGAAGCATGACTAACCATTTATAATCAGATTTAGTCAAATACACTACTAAAATTTGGTAAGGTAAACTGATCAAATCCATTTTTATTTTGTGAGAGAAGGAACCTAGGTGCAATAGATTTAAGTTACTATAATACCAATGGCAAAGTACTAAGTGAAAATTTTTTGCTTAACTTCTTCCACCAAGGATTGGGTACATGAACTTAGCGGCCATTGTAAGGTCTTTATGTTTTTATTTTTTTTAGATTAATTAAGGCTTAATACATTTATTAGATTTAATGCACTTGATTAGACACACAATTAGCTCTTGAAAACACTAAGTCATAATTTTTTCAAAATTTTTTTTAAAAGAAAAATCATGATTTTTGAAAATAAGTATACTTTTATAATTTAAATTATCTCAAGACATCATTCAATTATAATTTTTGGACAATTCAAAACTCATTTATGGAAAAATACAAAAATTCCTATAAATTCAAAATTTTCAAAAAATTGGATAATTCACCTTGATTTGTGTAAAAGTTCGTTTAGGGTTTTCTCAAATTCTCTATATTTTTATGAATTTAAAAAACATAATAAAGGTCTAAAAACTTTAATTTTGGAATTTTTCAAATTAACATTTATTTCCGCACCCTTCTTATCTTTTTATGAATTTAAAGGTTTTCTAATGACTAGAATCTAATGCTTAATTGGTAATTAAGTTTTCTTAATTAAATAATCTAATTTCTCTAAACCAAAGTATAAAATTATCATTTTGGTAATTCTTATATAATTCTAATTTATTAGAAAAGATACTAATTGCTAAAGTTTGGTTTCTTTTTACTTATTTAGACCATTTTACCTTAGGTAAAGCTAGAATTACAATTTTGCTCAATTGGATCATAGATCATGGTTTTGCACTTCCTCTTTATGGCCCAACTGATTTCCCTCATTTAGATGGGCTAAGATCTATATTTAATGGGCTTTAGCTCTTTCTAGCCTTTTTGGCTCCTTTTAGGCTTCTAGACAAGGAGCAAATCACAAAGACCTTTTTTTTTTTAAAAAAAAATGGCACTAGTTTTATAAAGAAAAGTTAATTCTATCTTAATTTCTTATTTTAATAAGGCCTCAATGATTTTATTAGTCCCCTAGTTATGCCTATTAGTGGTCTAGTTAGTCAATTTTTTTTCATGGATATCTTATAAGCGGTGGTTATAACAATAGATGGAAACAAACAGCTATCGTGGGTGGTTAATAATGGTGATTAGCAATAGTCAAAGGTAATGAATAGTAACTAATAATAGATGGTAGTAGCCAATAATGGGTGGCATTAGGTAGTGCTTAATTACAGTAGGTGATAATTAGTAAGGTCAATTGTGAAATTGTGGTGTGTGTGTGTGTGTGTGTGTGTGTGTGTATGTGTGTTATGCTTATATCAAAGAAATGTAAGATACTCATCTCTCTCGTGAAAATATTTTAGGGAAATATTTGGTTAAAAAACTTTCTTGAGAATATTTTTCTAAAATTTGAATCAAATATGAGGAATTTCATATTTTTAAAATTTTCTTGAAAATATGAGAAAGATTTTATGAATCAAATGTCACCTTTAAGTTAAAAAAATTATATATTATGAAAAACAAAAAGAAAAAACATGTTATGAATTTTAAATTTAAATTTTCAAATGGTTAGAAATAAATTTGAATGGTTTACTACATCCATAAAAGATGTATTATAATAGTTCGTTAAACTAGAAAATTATAATTATTTATTTTTTAAAGGAAAATCAAATCATTATATAAATTATAATGATTTATTCCTTAAAAGAAAATTTAATCTAACAAATATTATATTATAATCTAAAATATTATTAAAAATAAAGATATTTAAATAAATCATAAATCATATATATATATATTGTTATATGTTGTTTTATATATAAACAACTAATAATAAATATATTATTTTATTAAACATGTTTATACAAATCAATTAACTATCGGTTAATAATTATTATAATCAGTTAATCACAAACTTAGTCAATAGATAACAAAGTAAGGTCATTACCCTACCGAAGACTTAAAGTACTCCTGCTTCCAATTTTGGTTGGCTTCTAAATTCGCAGCTTCATTTTGTTCAGGGACAAGAATAAAAAAAAACACACAATTTAAAATATTGATTATCGTAAATGGTACCTAATCGTTAATTTAGTCATACACAGCGTCTTAGAACCATTTGATCTTGATTACTTTTGATGTCTTTTTTCTGTTTTAACTTTGAGGTTCATTCTGTCCTAAATGATGCAATCTGCACCAAGACTCATCAATTTCAAACATGTAACAACTTTGGTCTATTTGCGAGGTTTGTGGCACGTTAAAGAAATAAGTTGATTGATTTAACCAAAAAAAAAAAAAAAGCAGACTGTGTTCTCTCTTGAACATTACGTGCCATTAGTTTCCTTCATCAATGCTCGTCCTTGGTTTTTGTTATCGAGTCAAAAACAGAGTTTGATTGACTATCGATGCTACGTTCAACCGGCACTTTTAGCGATGCTGGACCATTTCATTTATCTCTGGGACATTTCTCCTATCATGGATTAAATGATTTATTACAAATAAAATAAAATAAAATGATTCATTTCTCCTGTCATGGACATCTCTCTTTGGGTCATTTCTCCTATCATGTTCTAAATTCAAGCTCACGTTTTTGCATGTGCATTAAATGATTTATTATTAAAAAAAAATACTAATTGATCAAACCAGTGCTTAAGAAGGAAATGATAGGAAAAATAAAACATGGATATATACTTCCAAATTCAGATGAAATTATACATTCATTTGTTTGATACTGATATCAAAATAAAAAGAAAAAAAAAAAAAACAATGCTTCCCTGAAATTCCTAGAGAGAGGTTCGCAACTATAACACGTGCTTTTACTTTGCCCACTAAACATTCATTTTTATTTTTCTTTTAGTGCACACAAGTCCTATAAAGCTGACAATGGTGGGTCAAGCAAGGTGATTGCCATTGGCCATATTCTTGATGGATTCAAATCTAGGACCCTTTGCACCAAACTTGGTGGTGGCATAAAGCTTGAGGTAGTCTCCAAAAGTGTAATGAGCTGGGTACAGGAGCTTAGGAGCTGGGAAAATGGTGGCCTCAGGAGCTGGGTTGTAGAAGGTGGCAATGGAGAGCCTGCTTCCATTCCTCTCAGGCATGACCCTGTGCACAAAACTCTTGTACAACCCGTTGCTCAGAACCTCCAACTGATCCCCAATGTTCACAAATATGGCATTGTTCTTGGACGGCGGAATCTCGACCCACTTCCCGTCTTTCAGGAATTCGAGTCCAGGAACTTTGTCATCCTGTAGCAGCAAGATTATGCCACCAGCATCTGTGTGCTCTCTCAGGCCTCTCACTGATTCTGGCTGTGGACATTGAGGGTATATTGCCACTTTTGTTCCCACTGTTGGACTTTTGCTTCCAGAAAAGGCTTTCTTTATGTATTCCTTGTCCAATCCCAGATTTTCACTTATCAGCTCTGATAGTTTCTCTGCCATCTTAATCAGTTGTGGGATGTACTCGTCCACTGCTTGGCTGCATTTTATTCAACTTGATATCAGTCTCGGTCTAAATGACACTCAATTTGGGAGTATTTGTATGTGAGATAAGAGAGATCCACGTCTTGTGGCAAATGGAGGTTAAATTACAATTTTGATCTTAGCATACAAAATGATCGCATATTTTGATTTCTTCAATAAATATATTGGAAGGAATTAAGTCTCAATTGACAAGTTTTGTCAACTTGAGGAGAGAAAAAATCTTAATCAACGTACAGAGTTCTATGCGTCTCCAAACTTACAATTACTGCAAGATGGATTCAGTGAAATCCGTTCAATCACGAAAAGAAAAAATGCAAATTATTTGACCCACTTATGGTACCAATTGGCTGATTAGATAGCAAGTCCACGCTAATTTCCTTCTCAGTTATTGTTAACATGGATTCCCTTGGAGTTATGTTTATTAATTATAATTTTACAGTGAGGACCTAATTTGAAATTACAATATTGTGTTTAAATTGACCAAATGCAAATAATTTATATTTAAGAGTACCAAAACTATGATTAAGCCTGTAATGTATTTGTAAATTAATATGACTCACCAAAGCTCCTCTGAGAGATTTGGGATTTCCTTAATGTTAGAGGTGGGGCGATGCCAGATGAAGAAGGTGCTTTCCCAATCTATATCAGCTGGGTTGAGTTGCTTCTCCAGGTTTTTGCTATCGCAGACTGATAGAAGCTTTCCTGTAGATTTTCCTCGTAGTAGTGTTTATTAACCAATTGCTTCACCTTCTCCATCAAGCTTCCATCAATTTCATGGTTCTCCACCTGCCAAGCAATACAAAATGGAATCAGATTTCAGTCATTAGAACCAAGACAGAAAAGGAAGAAAATTTAAAATTGAGCCTGTCCTCATATTTTCAGTATGCAGTTGATTGATATCCAGCACCCCAAAAGAAAAAGAAAAAAAAAGAAAAAAAAGAAGACACGTAATAGGGCACTGTTGACCATCAATTATCAGTTACTAATGAAAGCTTAAGCTATTAAAAATACAAAGTTTAAGACTGATTTTATTACTAATTTAATGCTGATAATTTTAATATATTACTGGCATCTTATTCGATAACAAATTAGAAATCTTCAAATGAGTCATTACTGACAATCCCAATTACTACTTACGTCCTATTCAGTAACATTGAAGAATCTTTCCTATATGTGTTTTGGTTTGAGGAAAAAAAAAAAGAAAAAAAAAAAGGAAGGGAGGTGGCGGAGGGGGGAAGAATAATGTCATTTGCCATACCATAAAACAGCCCCATTTCTCACAAGCTTGATCGAGAAGGGCCATTGTTTCTGCCCTCTTCTCACCATTATTGATGGCCTGGAAATCAATCACAGGGATCTTCATATTTCTGCTATAAACTAATGCTCAATCAACGTTTGATTGCTTAGGTAAAATGCAGGTGAGTGGCTAGGGGTATATATAATGGCAGGACATGATTTGGTTTCTTGTCCAAATTTTGTAACGAGGGCTAATTTAGTAATTTCATAAGTATAATTACCCAGAAGCTGATATCGAAGGAGGACTTTGGATACTTTGAGATTTTCTATTTTTTCATTCAACGGTCAATCAGATTTTCCCCTTGCAAACAAAGTTTCAGATCTTTTCCCTTTTTTCACTCAAAGGAAAACTTGTCTTCCAATCTTTGTAAAGTCCAACTCTTATTTGTTTACTAAATATATCTCAAACATAACTCTTATTTTAGCCAAAAAAAAAAAAAACCACTTCGTAAAGTAGAAACCACTTTTAGGGCACAACTTTAGTAATATAAGCTTCTTTTTTCCTGAAAAAAAAGGAGAAAAAAACGAGTGATCAATGTTGGCTGTCAGTCAATGGTTTTATTAGAAGAGTATTTTCCTACTTGTAGAATATTTTAATTGAGTTATTATTACTGTTTAAAGAATAAATTTATTATCATAATATATTATTTTTATTTTATTTATTTATCATCATTAATTGATTTTACATATATTAAAAAAATAATTTTATTTATTTATTTTTAATAAATTTTATAAAATTATTCTTTATTCACAAAATTTAAAATAATTGAAAATAAAAAGAGAAATATAAAATAATAAATACAAGTTAATTAATAGTGTAAAATAATAAATTATTTATTAATTAAAAGAAAAATAAATTTTAAAAAAATAATACTTTATTAATATTTTAAAATAATAGAAAAAAAGGAAACATAAACTTCTTCAAATAAGACAAATAAAAAAGAACAAAGGGTACTAAATATGAGAATCTCTCGCTCTTTCATTAATTACAACTCTAATAATATAAGCTCTTGAAATAATTATATCTTGATTCTTAATTTTTATGAGTCCGCCATTATAACAGTAAGGCTCGCAGAAATTAACAACTCTGATCCATTGTTATCAATGTCACTATATAAAATGTGTTGCCGAAAGATGCACCCAACTTTTAACGCAAAAACCGGGGGCAATGCAATAAAGTGTTGCAGACAAGCAAGCACACAAGTGATTGGACAGGTTTTTTGAATATTGTGGGCGGTTCAGTTTGGCTGCATGCTATTGTAACACAGCGGACCTGTCTCTTACTTCACAACCATGGAGTGGTTTGGTTGATATCAAAAATAAATTTATGAGAAGTTAAATTTTTTAAAAAATTATTTTTTATATGTATTTCTTGCAAAATTTTTAATTTTATTTAATTGATAAAAAATTATATTTTTTAAGAAATAAAAGTTATTTAAAAAAGAGTAGATAAATTATTTTTCATTATAAGAAATATAATTTTAAAAAAATAATTTTGTTAGCAATCAAATAACTTATAATTTTTTGTTTTTTAAAAAATATAATTTTTATATTTTTACTACAAGTCAAATCATCCCTTAATTTATTGACGTAATGATGAGTGCATGTCTACGTATATAAGATGGGAATCCATTTAGAACAGTGTTAACAAAACTTATACTTACGTTATTGTATAATTTTTTTATGGAACAATTTTTTCACAAAATCTATTTTTTTATAATAATAAAAATGATAATCCAATTAATATGTGTATCTGTGTGTAAAATTTTATATTCAAACTATAAATATGATGAGGAATAAAATTATTAAAATAATATTGGATATCATTACAGTATTAAAGTTGTAAAATTTAAATACTTATAATTTTCATATTATTTTTAGAAAATATTATATTAATATAAAATTATTTATTATCCTATTAATAATCTTCAAATTTAACGTAGTTAAATATAAGAAAGTTTATAGTTTGATTGTATGCATTGTTCTTCAAAGTTTCTAATTTTTTTACGCATAAGATGAATATGATAATTAGTTGTAATTTAACAGTTGCATTGAAGAAAATGATGATACGAAGAAAATATTAATTGATGCGAGTATTCCAAGTCTTCCACCTATATTAACTCATCGATCATTTTCATGCACACATGTATTTACGGGCAGATCAAGTTAGACTCAGAGGTGAAATTGGAAGACAAGTTTTGGAGAGTCAAAAAATAATTTATCAAGAATTTTTAAAAAAACTTTTAAAGTTTGAGAATTATATATGAATTTTTTAAAAAGAAGTTGAAAACCATCGGGAATTTTTATTTAGAAAAAAACTTTTCTAATTTTTGGTATCTAATAAGGCTATCCTTAGTTAGAGCCTCACTCTTATGCAAGAGTGAGCAGAATAAAATTATGTCCTCTAGATCTTTTATTAATAATCATTTAAAAAATTATTTAATTTTATATTTTAATTTGGATTATCATATATAAACCGTACATGACGCTATAATATTATATCATTTATTACTGCCAGGGTAAGTTGTGGACTAAAGGTAAGCGCACATTGTATGAGAATTAACGAGAACCTGGTTTTCGAAACCTGTCACCGCGGAGATCCGTGGATTTTTTTAGTAAGAATATTGGTCAAAGCATTCAAATCCATGCCTTTTAACATATAAAATTCCAATTTGTGGTGGTGGAACCAACAATTTGACCCATCATACAATTTCTAATTGCAAAAGCTTCATGAGATTTAAATGAAATGAAGGTAAATTTAATTTAGGGTGCCTTGTGAATTTGGAATCTACATAGGTCATAAAATTTAAATTATTGAATGAAATTATCAATAAATAATTAGAATTATTAATAATATCATTAAATGACTTGAATTTTAAAATAAACTATTATTATTGATAATAATAGCTCTTCAATTTAATGATTTTCATGAGTATCTACATCGGCAAATAACTTTACATGTGAGATTTAAGTATGACATATTATTAATATGTAAAACAAAGTTGAAAATCTTTATTTTAAGTAGTATTTAATATTTTTATAAGTTTTTCATTTCATTATATTTTGAATTTAAGATTAGTGTGTATGTACATCAATGAAAATTTAGCTACCTTTATTATTATAAAAAATAAAGAAGGAAAAAAAAAGAGTTCATTGATAATATGTTCGGAGGAACAAATCAAATAAATTACTTTCCTTAGGTATGAAACATTAAGAAGATTAGTTATGATTACAATTTTAAATTTTGAATTGTGGTAGTGATTTTGGTTGGTATATATCCTTTTTGCAGTTGCAGATCATATTACAAAAGTAAGAGTGTGAATTAAATGTAATATAAACTAGGCATGGTTTATCATTGAAATAAAGTGAAAAGAAGAGTTTGGTAATGATATGTTAGGAGGAACAAGAAAGATACATTACTTTCGCTATCATCATCATCTTTATTCCTATAGCAGTAATATAAATTGGTTTCCGGTGTATGATGGATGTAAGATGATCGGCTAAATTTCTCAAATGCTCTTACGTTATTCACTGTTATAAAGCTTTGGGGCACCGATACGATATAGATACAGATATAATTAGTATACACAAAGAAAAGAATATAAATTTCATGGAAGAATATTAATATTTGGAAATAGGTAATATGTGTTTCTCACTAACATGGAAAAAATAGTGAGCACCGTGATGTTTGCGATTTAGAAATAATAAAGGGTTGATTTGTTAATGAATATATTTATACCTAATTAATATGAAATCTAAATAATAACTTAGCTTGATTTGTTTCATAAAAATGTATTTTCTATAAAAAAATTATTTGTATTTGTATTAATAAAAAGAATGATATGTCACTTATATTTATGACTAAAAAAAAATATATCTAGAATTATAATAATGGAAAAGATGAATTTGCTTTCTCCCAAACTTTTATATTTAAGATTATATAAATAATTTTTTAATTTTAATATTTTATTTCTATATTTTACAAAAAAGATATTTTTATTGAAACAACAAAATTAGTTTTGTTTCTTTTCTCACCCAATGCCATTTTTTTAAAACAAAAAGGCCTTTTTAAAAAAAAAGCAACCAAATTTTAAAACACAATGCTTGCATACCGACAAAATAATCAAATCTAAGTTGCATCTTAGAGAGTTAAAACCACTCAAAATTTTCAGAAAAAATAAATTTAAGTCGGAAAAATTAGTAAGTATTAGAAAAAAAAAATGTCACAAAAGACGTCAATATATTATTTTGATAATGGAATTTGTAGAAAACCAATGAGGGACGATCATAACATGATTTACAAATCATTTTTTAATGTAATTAAAAGTAGGAAGAGAAGATACTGCGAGACACTACTGAGCAAATAGGTTGATAATTCAGGCATTTTGCCATTGTGGAAGAACCCTTAATAGGCTCAGTAGCTTATTTCATTATATCGACGAGGATTCCCAAAAAAAAAAAAAAATGCCAACAGAGACGACACGACGAATCTCTAATTAATGGGTCACCTGATGAGAATGGGGATGGGGATCTGTAGCTCCTTGGGGCTCAAAACCAAAGAGGAAAGATAGGCAGATTCTATGTCTTTGATTACTTGATACCCTATCTGCAAGTTTACGTGGGAAATGGAATTATCACATTAAGAAAAAAGGTGGAGGACTCGAACCAAATACAAGTAAGTTGGTGAAGTACGGATAGAGCAAGCCACATTTGCTTGCCTTTATTTATTCATTTTAACCTTCAAAATTCTTCACCTTAATTTAAGCCAACCAAAGTTCTTTAAACAACATCCAAGGAACAATGAATTCGGCCATGCCTCGGTTTATGTTATCTAATTTGGAATTTGCTATCGCTTATTCTTACGAAAGTTGTGAGTTTTATAAAATTTTAATATGAAAATTATATTATTTATAATTTCTTTTATAAAATTTTACAACTTCTTCGTAAGAAATTGTAAGTATATACGTACCGTTTTTTATATATTATATAAAGGATGTAATTTTATGATTTCTAGTTATAAGTTTTTGTATGAAAATTTTAATTTTTAATGGAAAAATTGTAAGAATAAACTTGGACGCAACATTTTTCGGAGGGGACCCTTCTAATTTTTATCGTTCTGATCAACTTGGTCACTAGGATTACCATATCATATTAGATTTTTATTGGGCTTGACTTGACTTTCCATGGTTTCTTGGGATGTAGTCATGCGGAGGAGCTGGGCTTGACTTTCCATAGTCTCTTGCAATGTAGTCATGCGGAGAAGTTGAGAGTAGACCCAATTGCTCCCCTAATTTGACTAACTATAATTGACTGCTACTCGTCCGAGGCTTTGGCTCAATTTGTCAAATATATTATTTTTTTATATATTAATGATGAGGGATTTTAAATTTAAGATATTCAATATATTATTTGCAAAAATACTATACTTACTAAAAATGAGATTCGGCCATTACATATTTATTAGATTAAATTTTATAAATTTATTTTATTATTTCATATTTAATAACAATTTTTAATTTATATTTAGAACTCAATTTCAAATTTATTTTTAGTCTATATAGTATTATTGTACTATTTAAATATCTTATCCAATAGGGTGAAGCTGCTCTTTTGTTGGGGGTGGCTTTAGCCGTGTTAACATTGAGAATTTTTTAAAATTTTCTCTTTTGTTTAATATTTTTAAAAAAAATTATATTTAATCCTCTAAAATTTAACAAAAACTATATATAAATCCTAGTAAATTTTATTATAGCCCCATTAATAAATTTATTCTACTTTTGTCTTTGACCACTGATTCACACATAGTAGCTTAATATATTATTTTTATTAAGGTTGTAATTAGTCACGACCCATTTTACAATTATCTTGATCAGCATAAAGATACTTAGTTACCTAGTTAGTGCTAGTATACTAAATAGATATTTTTATAAGTTTTTATATTATTTTGATATCTTATCAAATTAATACTATCAAAGAAGGAAACATCTATTTTTAGAAAACAAGACTATACACATCATACGTTCTGAAGCTATATATATACTCCAAAATTTGCTTATAGGAAAATATAATTTACATAATATATATTAACTATTACAATTCCCTAATTTGATTCGTTAGGGTTCCACGCACTCTACAGAAAAAGTACCATTACTTGCTGAACCCTATTAGGTTTCATATACATCATGCAGTGCAGTGGAAAAATAATTTTTTTCAAATTATGTCTTATAAAACCTTTTCACGAATCAATGCACAAGGACATAAATTAAGAATCAAGGATAACCCCTTGGAGTGTAGATCCAAATCACGAGCACAATTAGGTGATAGTATATTTGTAATATCCACACGAAGCAAATGATAACTTCTCAACCTCCATAAATTTGTTAAGATTTGTCTCTCACATAAAGAGAGAAGGGTTTAGTACGATTTTGTAGGGTGTTTTGTGCGATTTTGATGGTGGCAAATTTACTTATTTTCATGCATGAACAATGATGCTTTCATGCCTCTTTTATAAAGTTAAAGGCATGCATCTTTCCTAGTCCTACTAGGAAAATTGTAACTAAATTTTAATTTTATTCAAGCACTAATACCTTATTTCTAATATGGTGAGGGGGAAAAGAGATAGGACTTATCCATTAGTTATTTAATATTAATAACTAAATATTATTATATAATAATATTATCTCATAATATATTTATCTAATATCAAATTTTATAATAATATAAAATTATTTTAATATCAGATAATATCATATAATATAATATAAAATATATATTACGTGAGTAATAATATATATACATTATTACTTTGATACCATATACAATAACAAGCCTAATTAATAAGTTTTTAGTCTAACTAAAAATTAATTAATTACTTCTCATTCTTACTCCTTTTGTGTGACTCTGTAAGTTCCTATTATATTGGTAATGACCCATTATTAAATTATAAATAGTAAATGGTACCTAGTAATATATCACTACTACGTAAGTAGTAAGAATATTTATGATTTGATATTTATCTAATGTGTGATCAATCTTTGCATCACAGTCCCTTTTGTAATAATATTCAAATCAGGCTAAGTTGAAAGTACTCAACTTGAAGTTAAGATTTTATTTGAAAAGTATAAACTACCTATCACTTGAACCAATGTATATGTTGATCGTTAGATTTTAGTTTACTAGTTTAATTTACGTAATCCATATTATGTTTTTTACTTCGTTCTGAGTTTACGTATCAGTTCAAATCTAAGGATTCTTTTCCGGTCCCTTGTTCTTATGAAAACAAATGATCATCCTTAAGTTTATGTCATTTTATCTCTCATTTTATGTCATCTTAATTATTCTAATTGTTTAACATTTTTATTATTTGGTGTAAATGCATATTATTCTTTCCATCAATTATCTGGTTATCATCATGTATATAATAAATTGCCATCATTATCATTATTATATATATTTGTAAATGTAAATATAAATGATTTAATGTATCAATATATATATGCCTCTATCAAAAAATGTGGAATTCACGACATTTTCATTTATTTTCATTCCGTTTTAACTGTCATCCAACTATTAGTAATATACACGTAGATTTATATATATATCACAACAAAATGAAGGTTATATGTTATTTTTGGGTTATGTTGCTCTAGAAATCCAAAAAATTGTAGTAATACATATGGAAATACTGTGTATTTCACACCTTTCTCCAGGAGAAGTGCCAATATATTTGCATTAAATTAAAATTGGGAAACATTTTTATGTAATATTTTATATATTTATTGGGCACAAAATTCAAACACATTTAAAACTTTTTTAAATTGTAAAATTATACTTAGAAAATTACGCTTTTTGTGACTTATATGTTAAATTTTAATAAAAGGTCACAAAATTTTAAAGTTTGAATTCAAAAGTTATCCTAAATTTAATTGTTTTAATATTAGAGCAGTAAAATTTCATTGCTTCTCTTTAGATGTCTCATTTATATTCAAGTGTGAAGTGCACTATAATTGTTATTATTTAATTGTATTTTTATTTACATCTAATATAGAAATGAAATTTTTTCCTAGAATTATTAGATAAAGAAGATTCAGAAATTTGGTATAGAGAAATTTAATTGTGTTAAATACTCAACTTAATTATTGATATATATATATATATATATATATATATATATATATATATATATATATATATATATATATATATATATATATATATATGATATGATATGATGCTTAAGTACGCAGGAGCGCTTTCATTTACCATAAAAAGAACGGCTTCAAGTTGAGTACTTACATTCAAGAAGAGTTCACTGATAATATGTTAGGAGGAACAAATCAAATAAATTATTTTCCTTAAGTACGAAACATTAAGAAGATTAGTTATGATTACAATTTTAAATTTTGAATTGTGGTAGTGATTTTGGTTGGTATATTTGCTTTTTGCAGTTGCAGATATTACAAAAGTAAAAGTGAGAATTAAATGTAATATAAACTAGGTATGGTTTATCATTGAAATAAAGAAGTGGAAAGAAGAGTTTGGTAATGATATGTTAGGAGGAACAAGAAAGATGCATTACTTTCGCTATCATCATCATCTTTATTCCTATAGCTGTGATATAAATTGGTTTCCGGTGTAAGATGGATGTAAGATGATCGGCTAAATTTCTCAAATGCTATTATGTTATTCACTGTTATAAGGCTTTGAGGCACCGATACGATATAGATACAGATATAATTAGTATGCACAAAGAAAAGAATACAAATTTCATGGAAGAATATTAATACTTGGAAATTGGTAATATGTATTTCTCACTAACATGGAAAAAATAGTAACTACTGTGATGTTTGCGATTTAGAAATAATAAAGGGTTGATTTGTTAACTAATATATTTATACCTAATTAAATATGAAATCTAAATAATAACTTTGGCTTCATTTGTTTCATAAAAATGTATTTTCTATAAAAAAAATATTAGTCGCATTTGTAGTAATAAAAAAAATGATATGTCACTTATATTCATTATTAAAAAATAAATACATCTATATGTGACTTATATTCATTATTAAAAAATAAATACATCTAGAATTATAATAATGGAAAAGATGAATTTTCTTTCTCCCAAACTTTTATATTTAACATTATATAAATAAAATATTTTTTATTTTAATATTTTATTACTATATTTTACAAAAAAATATTTTTTATTGAAACAAAAAAAATTAGTTTTTTTTCTTTTCTCACTCAATGCCATTTTCTTAAACAAAAAGCCCCTTTAAGGAAAAAAGAAGAAGAGAGCAACCAAATTTTAAAATACAATGCTTGCTTACCGACATAATAATCAAATCTAAGTTGCATCTTAGAGAGTTAAAAACACTCAAAATTATAAGAAAATATAAATTTATGTAGGAGAAATTAGTAATGTATTAGGGAAAAAAATTGTCACAAAAGACGTGAATGTACTATTTTAATAATGGAATTTGTAGAAAACCAATGAGGGACGATCATAACAAGATTTACAAATCATTTTTAAATGTAATTAAAAGTAGGAAGAGAAGATATTGCGAGGCACTACTGAGCAAATAGGTTGATAATTCAGGCATTTTGTCATTGTGGAAGAAACCTTAATAGGCTTAGTAGCTTACTTTCATTATATCGACGAGGATTCCCCCCAAAAAGAAGACACGGCGAATCTCATAGGATTATGGGTCACCTGATGAGAATGAGGATAGGGACCTGTACTTCCTTGGGGCTCAAAAGCAAAGAGGAAGATAGGCAGATTCTATGTTCTTTGATACCCTATCTGCAAGATACGTGGGAAATGGTTAAATATTACATTTAGGAGTTATTTGGTTCATATGGGAATAAGTTCTCATAGAAAATTAAATATCTTAAGAAATAATTTCCTATATGAACTTCCTGAGAAATCTCAAATGTTATTTGGTTGACATGAAGTAAGTTACGCATCCTACCAAAAAAAATTCTTATGTTTCGTTTAGTTCAACTTTGAATTTCCTAGGAAATAATAATGAAATGACTGCAATACTCTCAATAATAATTTAATATATATTAATAGATATTAATTAATTTTAAAGAGGTGTAACGCTAGATTTTCAATCGTTTTTATATGATCTTTCAACAGAAAACAAGAAAATATGAGTTTGACAAAGTCTATTTAGTTAAAAATATGTAAATTGAGCTTAAAACTTTGAACGATCATAACTTTGTGCTTGATTGTCTTTTTTAAGTGATTTTTTTTAATTTCATGCAACTTTTCGAGATCTATGTGTTGGTCTTTTGGTGTTTTACCCACTCCGATTTAGCAAAAAAGGTCTTTTTTAATGATTTTTTAAATTTTTTTTATTTTTTTAACTTTGATCTTATTTTTATTAATTCAAATTTATTCAAATCTTATATTAAACTTTTTCTCTCTAGCTTTTTTTATGTCTAGTAATGTTATAATAATTTTCTTAATAAATAAAATTACTAAAGAATAATTTATTACTATTTGAAGACTAAACAGTAACATTTTACTGTTTCAATATAAAATAGTAACATGTTACTATTTTGAAATAAAATAGTAATATTAACTAAAAACTTTAAATAAATGGATAAATCATATTTAATTAATAACTAAACTGTCAAATAATAGCATGTTACTATCTATTTTTTAAACAGTAACATGTTACTGTTTCATTCCAGAATAGTAACACAAACAAAATCCTCAAATAAATGGATAAATCATGTCTAATTAACAACCAAACTGTCAAATAATAGTACGTTACTATATTTTCTCTAAATAGTATGTTACTATTTTTTCTCTAAATAGTAATATGTTACTATTTCTTTTCAAGCTTAAT
This sequence comes from Sindora glabra, assembly GCA_020226215.1. Taxonomy (NCBI): domain Eukaryota; kingdom Viridiplantae; phylum Streptophyta; class Magnoliopsida; order Fabales; family Fabaceae; genus Sindora; species Sindora glabra. Next base: position 37,047 of record JAIUCU010000061.1, read on the forward strand.
TAATAATTAAATTGTCAAAGAAGAGGATATTACTGTTTCATTCTAAAATAGTAAGATCAACCAAAAATATCAAATAAATGGATAAATTAAGTTTAATTAATAATCAAATTATCAAATAATAGCATGTTACTATATGTTCTCTAAACATTAACATGTTACTATTTCGTTTTAAGCATAATTAACAATCAAACTATCAAAGAAGAGGATGTTACTATTTCATTCTAAAATAGTAACACTAACTAAAAACCTGAAATAAATGGATAAATTAACTCTAATTACAATCAAATTGCTAAATAATAGTATGTTACTGTTTGTTCTCTAGACAATAATATATTACTGTTTCATTTCAAAACGGTAATACCAATTGAAAACCTCAAATAAATAGATAATAACATGTTACTGTTTGTTCTCTAGACAGTAAGAACAAACAGTAACATGTTATTGTTTCATTCCAAAACAATAATATCAATTGAAAATTTGAAATAAATGGATAAATCAACTCTAATTAACAATCAAATTGTTAAATAAAAGCATGTTATTGTTTGTTCTTTAGATAGTAACATATTACTATTTTATTCCAAAACAGTAACACCAATTGAAACCCCCAAATAAATAGATAATAATATGTTACTATTTGTTCTCTAAATAGTAACATGTTACTATTTCATTCCAAAATAGTAACATCAATTGAAAACTTGAAATAAATGGATAAATTAAGTCTAATTAATAATCAAATTATTAAATAATAATATATTACTGTTTGTTCTCTAGATAGTAACATGTTATTATTTCGTTCCAAAACAGTAACATCAATTGAAAACCTGAAATAAATGAATAAATTAAGTCTAATTAATAACTAAATTGCCAAATAAAAGTATGTTGTTATTTTTTTTCTAGACAGTAGCATGTTACTATTTCATTCCAAAATAGTAACATTAATTAAAAATTCCAAATAAATAAATAGTAACATATTACTGTTTGTTCTCTAGACAGTAACATGTTACTATTTTGTTCCAAAACAGTAACACTAACTAAAAATTTGAAATAAATGGATAAATCAAGTTTAATTAACAACCAAATTACTAAATAATAGCATATTACTGTTTGTTCTCTAGACAGTAACATGTTACTGTTTTGTTTCTAAACAGTAACACTAATTGAAAATCCCAAATAAATAGATAATAACATGTTACTGTTTGTTCTCTAGATAGTAATATGTTACTATTTCGTTCCAAAATAGTAACATCAATTGAAAACCTGAAATAAATGGATAAATTAAGTCTAATTAATAATCAAATTATCAAATAATAGTATGTTGCTATTTTTTCTCTAAACAGTAACATCAATTGAAAATTTAAAATAAATGGATAAATCAAGTCTAATTAAAAATTAAATTATTAAATAATAGCATGTTACTATCTATTTTCTAGACAATAACTAATTAAGAAAATTCTAATTCTAATTGATGTGTGTGTGTGTGTGTGTGTGTGTGTGTATGTGTGTGTATATATATATATATATATATATATATATATATATATATATATATATATATATATATATATATATATATATATATATATATATTTAATTTGAGTTATAGTGCTTGAAATTTGATATTAAAAAATATTGATAAAATTTAAATAAAATTTGATTTTAATATTCAAATAATTTCAATCAACAAATAGAATATATAATTATATAATGAAATTAATATAATATATATTAAAATTTTAATTTATTCAAAATATTTATATAATCAAATTAAATATATCATATTATATTTATATTATTTAATAATTAGAATCTTACTTTCAAATAATAGTAATATATAAAATAAAAAAGAAGTAAAAGAAAATTATGCAATAAAATAAATAAAAAAATAAAATAATGAGTTAGTTATAAAATAACGTAGGAATTAAACAAAAGTATATTGTTAACTAATTCATTTCAATTAAATATTTAAATTTTTTTCATAAAATAATAATAATAAAATATATTATGTAATATATATATATATATATCTTAATTAATAAGCAAACTACAAAATAACAACAATACTAACTAAAATGGTATTTACGAAGTGAAACTTGATAATTAATTAAAATAGTAAAATTGATATTAATTAATTTTAGTAAGGACATTTTTATCTATGAATTAATTAAAAATATAGGAAATAGAACTTACTTAGGGGGGAGTGGGTAAGTGATTTCCTGTGTTTTATGAAAAATATAAGTTCCCAGAAAGATCTAGTTAAAAATATATAAATTGAGTTCAAAACTTTAAATAATTATAACTTTATGCTCGGTTGTCTGTTTTAAATGATTTTTTTTATTTTATGTAATTTTTTGAGATCTACGTGCTTGTAGAAGGTTAACGGCGTTTTGCCTACTCTGGTTTGGTAAAAATGGCCTTTTTTAATGATTTTTTTTCATTTTTTTGTTATTTTTATCTTATTTTTATTAATTCAAATTCATTCAAATCCTATATTAAAATTTTGCTTCCTAACTCTTTTAGTATCTAGTAGTGCCATAATAATTTTTTTAACAAATAAAACTATTAAATAATAATATATTATTATTTGTAGACGAAATAATAATATGTTACTGTTTTGTTTAAAAATAGTAACACTAAAAAAAATTTTAAATAAATAAATAAATCAAGTCTAATTAACAACTAAACTACTAAATAAATAAATAGTAACATGTCACTATTTCATTCTAAAATAATAATATTAACTAAAAATTAGAAATAAATGGATAAATCAAATCTAATTAATAACAAAATTACTAAATAATAGCATGTTATTATCTATTCTCTAAATAGTAATACATTACTATTTCATTTCAAGCCTAATTAACAATCAAATTATTAAAGAAAAGGATGTTACTGTTTCATTTTAAAATAGTAATACTAACTAAAAATTTCAAATAAATAGATAATAATATGTTACTGTTTGTTCTCTAGATAGTAACATATTATTGTTTTATTCTAAAATAATAATATTAACTAAAAACTTGAAATAAATAGATAAATCAAGTCTAATTGATAATGAAATTACCAAATAATAGTATGTTATTATTTATTCTCTAGATAGTAATATGCTATTATTTCGTTCCAAGCCTAATTAACAATCAAGCTGTCAAAAAAGAGAATGTTGCTATTTTGTTCTAAAACAATAACACCAACCACAAATTTTAAATAAATGAATTAGTCAAGTTTAATTAATAACTAAATTGTTAAATAATAGTATATTATTATTTGTTCTCTAAATAGTAACATGCTACTATTTCATTCCAAAATAGTAACACTAAGTAAAAATCTTAAATAAATAAATAATAACATGTTATTACTTATTTTCTAGATAGTAACATGTTACTGTTTATTTTTTAGATAATAACATATTATTGTTTCATTCCAAAATAGTAACACCAACTTAAAACTCGAAATAAATGGATAAATTAAGTCTAATTAATAATGAAATTATTAAATAATAGCATGTTACTATTTGTTCTCTAAACAGTAAAATAGTAACATGTTACTATTTCATTCCAATCTTAATTAACAACCAAACTGTCAAAGAAGAGGATGTTACTATTTCATTTCAAAATAGTAACACTAATAAAAAATTATAAATAAATGGATAAATTAAGTCTAATTAACAATTAAACTACCAAATAATAATGTGCTGCTATTTATTCTCCAAACAACAACATATTACTATTTCATTCCAAATAATAATATTAACTAAAAATTCTAAATAAATGAATAAATTAAGTCTAATTAATAATTAAACTACCAAATACCAGTATGTTACTATTTGTTCTTCAAACAGTAATATGTTATTATTTTATTCAAAAATAGTAACATTAATAAAAAATTCCAAATAAATAGATAAAACAAGTCTACTTAACAACTGAACTGTCAAAGAAGTGAATGTTATTATTTCATTTCAAAAAAGTAACATGAACAAAAAATTTTAAATAAATGAATAAATCAAGTTTAATTAATAATCAAATTGTGAAATAATAATATATTATTATTTATTCTTTAGATAGTAATATGTTATTATTTTATTCCAAAACAGTAACATGAATAAAAAATTTCAAATAAATGAATAAATCAAGTTTAATTAATAACTAAACTACTAAATAATATTATCAAAATAGTAACATATTACTGTTTTATCTCCAAATACTAACACTAATTAAAAATCTCAAATAAATGGATAAATTAAGTCTAATAAACATGCAAATTGTCAAATAACAATATATTATTATATCTCTAAGTTCTTATTTATTTTTATTTTTATCTTAACTAAAAATTTATTTTAATTCCTAAAAAATTAAATTTTTATAAATTTTATTATAATTAAAAATTTATTTTAATTTAATTTTACAAGTTTTAAGTGTTTTATTTGTATTAAATTAAAAACTCTTCAATTTTAATGTGTGGCAAAAGAGGTTTTTGTTTCGGTTCTTTTAGCCTTCTTAAAACGCATTAAATGTGTCATTTTTATCATTTAGGTATCGTGGTAAATTTTCATAAGTGGGTATACTTAAATGAAAGAAAGTGAGCTTCAGATAGCTTGTTACAATAAATTACATCAAACAACACCGACCTAATTTTTTTTATATTATTTATAAAAATACTATACTTATTGAAAATGAGATTTGAATATTTTATATCCATTAAATTAAGTTTTACAAACTTATTTTATTATTTTATATTTAATGATAATTTTTAATTTAAATTCAGATCCGTTCTTAGTATTTTTAGTATATAAAGTATTATTGCACTATTTAAATCTGTTATCCCAAGACAAAGGTACTCTTTTGTTGGGGTAATTTTAGCCACCCTAAAATTGAGAAAATTTTAAAATTTTCTCTCCCATTTATTATTTTTTAAAAATTATATTTAATCTTCTAAAATTTTAAAAAATTATATAAATCCTAGTAAATTCCGTGATAGCCCTATTAATAAATTTTTTCTAACTTTATCTCTACGCTGACCACTAACTCACACCTAGTAGCATAATATATCACCTATATTAAGGTTGTAATATGATATCTTATACTATCACACATAAAATAGTATACAAAGGATTGGAAGGAAAAAAAACCTACCTAGACTAATATAAAGGATAAAAACCTATACCATGAGTTTAATAAGCAAGAGGTAGGATCCATTTATTATTGTTAATAAACCTTCAATTAATAGTTTTATGTATTATAACTTTTTTAATTTGTTGTAGGGGCCGCTTGATTTAGTGAGGACCTTTCCTTATGCTCATTTTATAAGTAATGTTTAAAGCTTCCTATAACTTTTAGGCAAAGCATCCTTGCATGATTCCTAGAGGTTACTATTAAATGCTAGTATATGGTCCAAATATATTTCTATTTCATAAGACTATGGAGAAAATGCTTGTGGTAAATAAAGGTACCTATGATATGATAATATAATGGATATCCAACTTAAAAAATGAGGTTGATATGCATTTGATCCTAAATCTACGAAACCTCTTACAACCAATAATACATGTGAAAGCTTCTACTTATAGATTACCAAATTGAAAGAAAAACTTATCTTGACCATATTAGAAATGATAAGGTGTAAGACTATTAGTAGCTTTTGTAATAAATTTGAAAAAGGTTCAATCTAATAACATAAAATAGGTCCTAAGATAATAGAGAAGTTGAATTCTATAGTGAAAGATTGTGGCCATTACAAGGTGTTTACTACAAAAAGAGAACTATGATATAAGGGATCACTTTACAAGGTTTATAGTTAACTTTATGAAACCAATGCCTATTGGTCTTTTTGGCAAGGATCTTGGCACATTTTAAGTAAGGTCTTAAGTTGGAACCTTATGAATGAAGCAAGCAGGCTTGCAAGAGCTTACCCTCTATAATGGGGTCCAACCTAATTTGACTCTAGAACTCTAGATTAGTCAAAGGCCCAATGTGGAAAGGCCTCGTACTAAAAAGAAAAATAGTTAGCCTTTCCAAAAATTTCATGTGAATATAATGTGTGGGGTGTAAGTGGGTTACTTTGCAAGCATGTAGCAATTTCATAATAAAGATCCATATAAAAAAATAAAAGACTACCATGATGATTATTATAGTTATTCCATGCACAAAAAGTCACATGCTAGCATAGTAAATCCATTACAAGATCTTGCAGTCTTAAAGGAAGTTGATGTAGCCCTAGCAATATTAGTTAGGCTACTTAGAAGGTTATCTAGAAACATGATAAGGCCCCTCCTTCATTTTTAAGAAAAATGTCATCTACTATCAGATGTGACAATTGTAAGGACTTAAGGCACAATAATAAAGGATTTTGAAGAGCACTTATTGCCAAAATAAGAATGGACATGACCATTTCAAAACCTTTAAACTACTTTGTCACTTGCTATATATGCAATTATAGACAAGCACTAGCACATATCCAAATGCATCTTCCACTATAATTCAAAATATTCTTATAATATATCAAACTCCTTTAATAATGTTGTTATTTTTTTTTTCAAATTAACAGAACAGAAATAATAATAAAGGAATATCAAGAAAAGAGAGCAAAAAGCACTAGTATGCAATCTATTACTTTATTACAAATATTTGGACTACTGTTTATTGGCAAATTATTAATTTCCTTGAATTTGGCTATCACTCCTGCAAAAGTCCTAAAAAGAGTCAGTAAGGAAGTCAAAACAAGAAAGCATCTTTCTTATACATCACTTGTCTTAATGCAATCTAAATTTTGAAGGCGAATATGAAAGTCCAACCCTATCTTTATGAGTTGCACTCGTTATCTAGAAGGTCATAGGGATCTATGCTGCTAGGTTACATCAATAAGCTGCTGTACAAGACAAGAACTCACTACCGTGAGCTATTGCACAAAGGAAGGCTTCATAGTGAGGCAACCCATGTTGCATAGTTTTAAGCTTGAAATACTCACACTTTTGGAATATTTACCACTTTGTATTGTTGGATGTTAAAAAATTGTTATAATTTTAGACATGGAAACCATAATTTATGTGGAAAATATATTATACTAAATCAAGCAAAATATATTGAATGAAATAGAAACTATATTCCTTCTTGGAAGTCAATACAATTTTTAAATCATTACAAGAGCGCCTTACTGCTTCAAACCTCCACCTCACTACTTCAAACCTCCCTTTAAACTATCGAAATAACCACGAATAGGCAAAATAAAGATACACCAACAACATAGGTCATAAGTGTGTTGAGTTCTATTTCAATCATCTCCATTTTGTGAACTAGTCTTCTAGTTTCTTCTTTTAGTTCTTTTATATGGGCATTAAATTCCGTATTTTCCTCTTTTGCTTTATGTTTCCTCATTTCTTGAGTAGCCTTTGCACCATTGATAAGTGTACATGAGAAATAAAACCATATCCATAACCATAATCATAATATAGTAATTTTTTTTTTCAAATCCAGATATCTTCATAAAACTAACTAGCTTGCTCTTACACTTCTTTTTCATAAACCTTAACCCTTGACTTGTTACGTCATAAACATACAACTGACTTAGCACTAAGTTAGTTATCCATCTGTTAACTACAAAGCACTCTAAATTGATTATGGTCCATTATAATATATATATATATATATATATATATATATATATATATATATATATATATATATATATATATATATATATATATATATATATATTCCATGTCTTCTGCATTATCAAAATGGCTAACATAACACTTATCATCTTTTCCAATCACTTGGAAAGCCCTTTTTAAACGTTATACAAATCCTAAAGCATTTTGCAACCTTCTAACAGAAAAGATGCTATCATCCACAAGAAAAACTATTAAAGAGTTTTGGCACATGTTTTTGCTAGTTTCTAAATCTTGGGGTTACATTTTTCATAATTGGACCCCTTCTAACATGAGAGAAATTTGATTGTTAAATTGCATCATTTATGGGGCACACGTCCTCCTTGAATTCAAAGCTACTATCTCAAACCATCCCATCCCATCCCCTAAACCAATTCACAGAATCATTACATCCAGGAAAAGCAACATCACTGTAATGAGGAAAACACTAAATGAAATAAAGAATTGAGATTTTCATTTAGACATTGATGAGAATCAAGACGTCCATCATTGTATGACGTTGTTTGCACTTTACTCATTTGACTTACTAGGTGTACTCTTTTTTCTTAATTGATTTCTATTTATCAATATTGATGTATAATAGGCTTTTGTTTGAAGCCATGAAGTGGGGTTTGATAGAGAGGAACTTTGATAATATATTAAAGGTCTTAGATTTAAATACCATACATGCCAATGACTAAAAAAAAAGTTATTGTTTGAAAAGAATATTATATGATTCTTAAAATCTCATTTCAAAATAACAATAAAATTTAGACAAATGCTAACAAAAGCCCTCTGAAGCTAAGTATTAATTACATATTCCTAACCAATTAGATTTAAGTTTTATTTTTATTTTTTAGTAATATAATAATGATAATACAATTAAAATTAGGATCACATTTTCCTATAATTAATAAAGGGAAAAATTGCAAAGAAAAAAAATTTCAACTTGGCGACCTCTATGAGCTTTAAAAAACTAAAATTAAGTAATAAACTATACAAAATTGTAAAATTAACACATATCATCTTCTTAATTAATCATTTTATGTAATTAAGTATGTTTTTATAATTTTTTTAAAATAAGAATCATAATATTATCCAATGTCAATTTATCATATCAACTTTTACACATAATTTTGAACTCAATTGTAGGTGTTAAATTAAAATATTATATACCTAATTTAATTTTTATTAATATTACATCAAAAAATATGTGTAAAAAACATAGTAAACCAACATCCAGTAATATTTTGATACCTGCTTAAAAAGTTCACAAAAATATGCAATTAAATAAAATGGGTAAGTAATTGGAGTATAGGTGTCAATTTTAAGATTTTGCATAATTTAAGGTTTCAAGCATTGAAAGTTTAAAAAAGACAAAATCCAACCAACTAAATTTTCTTTTTTTTTACATTTCCTAATATAAATAATAAGAGTTAAAAATTATATTACTCATCACAGAAAAATGCATCAATTAGCTACACTTTATTGGCAAGTTATGCAAACTACCTTTGTTCATTGATATTGTCGATGATTTCTTTAAGTATAGTTTGTGTTATATAATATTTGACAGTAACTAATTTGTAATGTAGAAATATTTTTTAAACTATCATTAATTGGATCTTTTATTTTATTTTATTCAAAATGGGCTGAGTCTAATTCTAAAATTATAGCATTGATGTATTTTGTGACAAAGTGTAGACCTTTAACCAGTTGGGCTTTTGATGGATAAGCTCAGTAGGATTTTTTATTTAATCAAGTTAGGTTATGTTCTATTCATAACCACAAAATACTTTGTAAATCCTGATGCCCAATCAGCTGCAAATTTATAGAGAAGGCGAGGAAGATCAAACATTTGTTTATCAATTTATTCATATTTCATTATGGAGAATACAGGTACGCTATCTATTTTCTAAAATTATGTATTTTATATTTTTAATCTATGTAAATTTATATCCTACATGAATAATTTTTACTTACATTTAGTATTAAAGCCACTTATAATAGATTAAGAATTAAATTATATATTCTCTTATGTAATCTATATTCTTTTATAATTATTGTCATCTATTTTCTTGTTAGATTATTATTATCAAATTGGTAAAAAAAATATTATTTATTTTATCTGATCTATAATTTTATTTATTATTTTTATGATTGTATAATTGTGAAATTACAATCCTCTATTATTATGAAATAGATGCAAATAATTAATAAAAAATTGTACGAGAGGATTTGTTTTGATTTGTTATATGTATGAATTTCATATCAATTGTTTTCTGGGTATGATAGTTTCGTCTTTTATGGATTTTTGTCCTTTTTCTTTTTTTTTTTTGGGATTTCTTTTACCAAAAATTACCGCATTGTTGTTGAAAGATATTTCACCGTCAATTTCGGTAGGGCTACTAATTCTTATTGTCGAAATATGCCTTGGAATTGTTTATTTTCGGAGCTACAATCCGCCATTGGTGGACTGCTATAGTGCCCAGAAAAGGCTTTCTCTGGTGACGGATGCATACTGCGTCTTTCATCATGGCGTGACCCATATGCCATCATTGATGCATGTGGGCTACGCATAACAATTATTTTTTTTTGTTTTTGTTTTCACAAATTTTTTTGTTGTTTTCACAATTTTTTTTCAATAAATATTTATTATATATATATTTTAATTAATTAAAAAATTGGAAAATAATATATTTTTCTATGTTTATACTAACATATTTTACTCTCCTAAAATTACAATCTTAAATGTACATTCTCTTAAAGAAATTAGGAGAAAAATTAGAGAAATTCAAATTTTTTTAATTTGTGTCAAATATATATAATGAAATTGTGATTTGATGTAATATGATTTTTATAATCGGTATTGATACATATTGTTTAGTATCCCTTAATGAACTGATCATATTTTATTTTAATTTATAATTTTAGGTTACATTTAAATATCCTAATTTTCTTGGGAGATTTATAGGTTGAAATAGATAATTATCACCAAAGTGAAATTATTTATTTTAATTTACAAGTCTTTGAGCTATTGATAAATATTTACAGGATTGATTTTTAATTATTTCATATAACTACTTGGCCAAAGTGGATAAATATGTGTTGTAATTAAAAATGAGCTTATTAATATTTTTAATTATTTCATATAATGATCGATCCAAAAGGGATTATTGTATGATATAATTAAAAATTAGTTTATTGAAGCAAAATATTATTTTTGGATTTATTTTATTATTATAAATTTTACCTGTCCAAAGGGGGTAATTTTGTAATGACAATATATTATCCTAGTTGACTTCAAATTTTAGGAGGGTCTTTTATATATTGCATTCTTTGCCCAAAGGGGAGAATGTAGTGATATTTTATATAATTCTAAATTTAGTTATGGATAAATTTAAAATGTCTAAAACTAACATATTGCATCTCTAATTATTCTTTCACAGTCTCTTTTACTGTGAACAATAATACTGCAACTATTGAATTGTTAAATGGTACAAATTATAA
>JAIUCU010000062.1:0-62396 GCA_020226215.1 Sindora glabra
TGACCTGATACACGGTCTGTGAGCTCGTCGCCGTGCTAGAAGTCCCCATCGATCAATAAGTCTGACCAGCAAGTACACGCCCAACAGCCTTCCTGTACCCTTGACGAGTGCCAAGTACCTCATCGGCGATGGCAGCCTCATCTAACTATACAGGAGTCGTAGGCAAGCTAGTGGATGATACACTAGACTGTACATGCTGAGTCATGAGCTCAGTCATCCTCGCCTTAAATTATTAAAAAAAAGTAATAAGAAATCTATCTTAGAAGATATATTTGTAAAATTTTATTTAAATTATGAAATTCAAAAAACTTACATGTTGCCCCTGAGGGATCGGATGCACCCACTCCCCCGACCTGTATGTGTGTCGGTCCCTAAAGTTATCGGGCACCGACTGCAGCTCACCAGTATCTCTGTTTCTCTGTTCAATTTTTGTGACAAAAAAAGGATGAAGGGTAGTAATGCTATTTAACAAATGGATATATTTAAAAAAGATAGAAAAAATTTAAATTACCTTATCAAAGCGATGTGCAGTAATAGACTTTGACCCATGCCGGTCATTCACGACCTTCTGTGTTCTATTATTTGTATTTCTTGTAGACAACTCCTGCGAATTAAGAGAAAAAAGTTAAATTTTAATGTTCACAATCTACTAAATATGAAATACTGACATAATACCATAAAATATCATACTTACCATGTATTCGTCACTATCAAAGAAATCCACACACCTCTGCCATGTCTGCGGTGAGACAGACCGAGGCACACAGCGTCGAGCTCGATCCAAGTCATACTCCTCGTATCGATCACCTCCATGCTCTAAGAAATGCTTATTCAACCTGCACTTCCAATCTCGGTACAGGTCGGCAGCAGTCCGCATCAAACCAGAGAGTGCTCTATCCCGATCACCCTCGGAGATGCCCTCGAACTCGAAATGAGACTGCATTATAAGACATTTAATAAATTTATAAATCATATATTTAGAAATTTCAATCTCAAAGACATTAATTTAAAAGGAAATGGATACTTACGCAAACCTCCTGCACAACTCTATCTCGAATCTCCTGAGGTACAGCCCGCCATGACTTATAATAGGGCGGCACGTGGGCGCGGATCATGCTGCCAATATCACGAGGGAGATGATTGGCATTCTCACTAACCACATGCCATGTACCAGTTGTATCAAACTGTACAGGCACCGGTCTGCCCCCACCCCTGCCAATCTTCTCATGCAGTCTTAGGGACCTATTCGGCCCCCTCTTCTTAGTAGGTGCTACTTTATTTAATAAAGAAAAATATTAACAAAATAAACATAATATTTAATCAAGCTTAGGTATGCACAATTAAAAACAAATACCTGAGCCCTGACACTGAGATGGAATACGGCTGGGTCGCTCCGGTGGGTCGCCTCCAGCATCACCTCCGTGGTATCGTGCCTCGACATCCGCATAACTAAAATAATACACATCATATAAGTAATTAAAAATAACTCAATGTCCAGTTGAAGGATGAAATGGTTCAATCTCTTACAATCACATTTATTATTTTAATAATCATGCTTACACAATTATGAGTTGTAGTTGTAGTTTGAATATGTTATTTTTTTTCCTAATCAAAATCAGTGTCGGTGAACCTAACAGACTGATGGTCATCGGATTCTCCTTCATTATCAGATTGTGTGGGCTCCTCATCCATATAATCATCAATTGTTTCGTCTTCAAGGCTCTCGTCATCATCGATGAAGGTGTCTTCTCCATGAGCACCAGGCCAACATTCCTGTGCGTTGGAACGATTGAAGGACTATTTCTTTCATTACCTAGATGTACTAGATCGAAATCTCCTAGATCAACTGTGAGGTTGAAGTTGGACAAGTTACTATCCTGTAGAAATAACAAGTCTTGTGCATTATCTCCACCACTGGGTAGATCCCATATATCGCGATGCACCATATTATGGACGACCCTCCAATTTGGTCCATTAAGGAGATCCTCGATATAAAACACTTGTTTTGCTTGAGTAGCAAGTATATAAGGATCATCCTTGTACCATTGTCCGTTGATGGAGATACTTGTGATATTCTTGTCAGTATAAACTTTCTTCTTTGTAGGATCAGTGTCATACCACTTGCATTTAAATAAGTCACATTGTACTTATTTAAATAAGTTAACTCAATTATTTCTTCCAGTACACCATAAAACAAGTTGCCATCAATCCCCGGAACAGAAATGCCACTATTTTGCGTTTTATGCTTCTCATCCCGAGCTTTGGCTATAAAACGTACTCCATTCACAATACACACAGAGTATACCATGTTAGTGAAACTGGGACCGGATGCTAATGACAGTAACTCTTCGGTGGCCTCTGGGGAACCGTTCCTATGTAAATAGTACATCTACAAAAGTAGCAATTATTCCAAGAATTAAATTAAAATATCAACAAGAGAAATGAACAATATTTAAGATATCCGTTCAATGGATTTGGGATGAAAAAAATCCTTACCTTCGAGTAAAACCAGGAGGGGAATTTGTTCTCTATAAGTTATCAATATCTTCAGCACCACTTCGTTTGAGTTCCAATCGATGCTCACCGTAGAACATAAGAATCTTAGTCTATTGTAATCATAAAAGGGAGAAGAACATAACTGAAGTTTAAGATACTCACTGGAGATATTTTCAATCTCAGTACAATTATTCAAGATGTACCATACTGCAATATCCCGATCCTTCCTATCGAAATGAGAAATTGTCTTCTTCCCTATCGGTCGACATTGGGACTGGAACACCGACAACGTCCTTCTTGTTTGACTAGGTGTTACATCTTGATTTCTATCAGAGCGGTTGAATCTAGTTTCCACTCCTTCCAAATACAATGAGAAAAAGGTTAACGCCTCATCAACAATATATCCTTCTGCAATTGAACCCTCCAGGCGAGCACGATTTCGAATGTAATCCTTTAACTTTTTTATATACCTCTCATATGGATACATCCACCGAAAATGAACGGGTCCTCCTTCCAATGCTTCATCTGGCAGATGCATCACCAAGTGAACCATTATGTCAAAAAATGCTGGGGGGTATATCCTCTCAAGCTTGCACAAAATTATGATAATGTCTTGTTTGGCTTGCAGAATATCCTCCCTGTTAAGAGTTCTAGCACATATTTGACTAAAGAAATTGCATAACTCGATAAGTGGATATGATAATTCCTTTGGCAAAAAAGCCCAGACACCTGGTCCTAACAGTCTTTGCATAATAACATGACAATCATGTGATTTTAACCCCTTTAACTTCAAGTCACGATCTGTGGCATTCTTACTAAGACTCCCAGCAAAGCCATCTGGAAATTTCACATTCTTTATATACTGGCAAAATCGTTTCCGCTCTTCTTGGTTAAACGTATATCCAGCATGTGGCTTGAAAAGTTGACCCCTCTGCTCATACAGATGCAAGTTCGGCCTTATCTTCATGTCTGCCAAATCTCGTCTTGTATTGTCTATATCCTTTGTTTTGTGCTCAATCTCCAATAATGTACCCAGGATGCTATCACATACATTTTTCTCGACATGCATGACGTCAATGTTATGCCTTAAGTTCATTGTTGGCCAATAAGGAAGATTAAAAAATATACTTCTCTTGCTCTAATTAAGTTCGTCGGCACCTCTCTTTCGCTTTACACCACCAAATTCAGCATGTTTTCCTGGAAGTCTCTGTGGCACTCTGGCCAACTGTTCCATGATAACATTATTGGTAAGAGGTCGAGGAGGGGGTCTCCTCTCCGACCTTCCATTGAATTCCTTCATATTTCTCCATGTGTGACTTCTTGGAAGCCAACGACGATGACCCACGTAAGCTGTTTTTCCTCTAACTCGAATCGATAGAGTATCCGAATTACATGTAGGACATGCTTTGTATCCTTGCCCGCTCCATCCGGATAGACTACTTCGAGCAGGAAAATCATTAATAGTCCAGAGCAATGCTGCCCGCATATTGATCACCGTATTTGTATTTGCATCTCGAGTTTCAACTCCTATCTCCCAGAGATCCCTCAACTCTTCTACGACCGGCTGTAAGAACACATCGATATCTTTACCTGGCGATTGCGGCCCTGGGATTAATAGGGTCAACATGAAAAAAGATTGGTTCATGCATATCCATGGTGGCAAGTTGTAAGTAGTCATAACCACTGGCCACATGCTATAAGATAGGTTCCTATCACCAAAAGGATTAAATCCATCTGCACTTAAACCCAACCTGACGTTTCGTGGGTCAGCGGAGAAATTAGGATACCTCTTATCGAACTCCTGCCAAACTTTTCCATCCACGGGATGTCGCATTACTCCATCTTCTTTTGATTTTCCAGTCTGATGCCATATCATATTTTTTGCAGTATGTCTCGACCGATATAGACGCTGTAGTCGAGGAGTTAAAGGAAAATATCGAACCACTTTTTGGGGCACCTTCTTTCCTTTTGTAGTTTTATTTACCCATCGACTCTCCCCACAAATTGGACAATTATCTTTAGAAGCATGATCTTTCCAAAAAAGTGCGCAATCATGTTTGCATACATGGATTGATTCATACCCCAACCCCAACTTGTTAAGCCATTTCCTTGCACCATAGTACGAATCAGGCAATTTATTATCGTTTGGAAGTGCCTCTTTTAATAATCGAAGAAGAGCATCAAATGATTTGTTTGTCCACTTATGCAGAACCTTCAAATGCATAAGTTTGACCAAGAAGTTCAATGCTGAAAATGCTGTGCAACCTGGATATAACTCTGTTTCTACCTGCTCGAATAAGTTATCACAGTTACTATATTTTGTTCCAATGTCTTCATCAGCCGCATTCTCACACCTGTACTCGTCATTGTGAAAATCAACTTCAGTTGCCTCAGGGCCAATGAAATCATGTATAATATCTGCCAGCTCATCTCTATTGTTAGGAGATATCCCACTAGTTCCTCTGGAAGTCGAAACATCTGCTTCACCGTGATGTACCCAATTTATGTATAATGGATGAAATCCATTATCTATAATATGCGCCTCCAATGTTAGTAATGGCTGGAATATTAAATTCACAAACTTTTTGCATGGACATCTTACCATACCCCTTTCATCGACAAAGTTTTTGGCTCTTTGAACAAATCTTACTGCACCATTCCAATACTTATCCGACAATCGATTTGGTAGATGAATCCAACTTTTATCGACAGACATTGTATCACTGAACAGGAAGGAAATTGCTGTAGGTGAAATAAAGTATGTTGATTAATATTTGACAGTCACCCTAAATGCACCGTATCACTCCAATTTTAAAGGGTAGGATCCTATCCCATTCGAGATATTTCTATAGTTATTATTTTTTTCAATTTATCCACGCTCATCGATTGACTCGTGCAGAAATTTCGGCAGCATCTCCCTGTGGTTCTCCAAGTGCCTAAACTATACACGTGTATAGTTTATACCCGGAGAACAGTTAGGATGCTAAGATATTTCCACAATATCAAACAAGAGCCCGATAAATTGTTAATAATAACTACATGATAATATCTCAAACTGTCCAACTTTTCAGGACAATTCAAGGGTTGATTGATGTTAAGAAAACATCCAACCCTTGAACGGGTCTAAGCTTATAATTTAAATGCAAATGCAGTTCTATTTTAAATTATTGTAAAAATATATTTACAATAATTAAAATTAACAATACAACATTTTATGAGTATCGTTGTTTAAGTGTCAGTACTGTTATTTACGTAACTTATTATGTAGATTATTGATTTTTTTAAATATTCATAACAACCGTTATGTTTCACAATAAGCTTCTGGGAATTCAAAAGTATCATCTACTTTACTATATTGATAAGGTGCACAATTCAGCTTCTTTATAGAGAGGTGTATACTATGAATACGGACTTCCTAGTTGTAAATTTAAGTAAGTTTAGTTTTATAAGGTGCATATTATTTATAAGATGCACAATTCAACTTCTTTATTTAAGTAAATGTTGTTTTATCCAAGAGGGGGTGATTTTCATGCGAACTTCCTAGTGTTTTGAAAATTTTAATTTTTATGTAATGCAAATATCATAATTTGGATTGTTAGCGTTTTATTTTTATGTAGTCTCTAGTTTAATTGAATTTTTCTTAGTATGTGGTGTAAATAATACAATTTAAATTGTTAAGTTTCAATTTCAATTAAAAAAGAGATTATATTATTGTAATCTCTTATTTTTTAAGATAGATTTATATATTTATTCTAATTTTCTATCTTACATTATCTCATCGAATCTAATAAGTTTGAAGTTTCCTAAATTGCATCATAAATTTTATATTGTGTGTATGGACTTCCTAGTTGTAAATTTAAGTAAGTTTAGTTTTATAAGGTGTATATTATTTATAAGATGCACAATTCAGCTTCTTTATTTAAGTAAATGTTGTTTTATCCAAGAGGGGGGTGATTTTCATGCGAACTTCCTAGTGTTTTGAAATTTTTTATTTTTATGTAATGTAAATATTATAATTTCGATTATTAGGATTTTATTTTTATGTAGTCTCTAGTTTAATTGAATTTTTCTTAGTATGTGGTGTAAATAATACAATTTGAATTGTTATATTTCAATCTCAATTGAAAAAGAGATTATATTATCGTAATCTCTTATTTTCTAAGATAGATTAACATATTTATTCTAATTTTTTATCTTACATTATTTCATCAAATCTAGTAAGTTTGAAGTTTCTTAAATTGCATCACAAATTTTAAATTTTGTGAATAAAATATCATAACTATTTTATCTTACATTATTCTAAATGAATAATCTACACATATATTGTATACTTCAAAATTGTAAATTGAGAGATGCATATATAATAATAATCAAATTTATATTTATAAAATTAATGTTAAGTTAAATTTACATAAATAAATTTAAAATTTACAATATGAAAAATTAAATAATACAAAATTTCATATTAAATTAAACATACTATCAATTCCATTAATTCATTGTAAACTATTTGAATAAATTAAATATATTAGTACACAAAAAAATTATACTTTTCTATTTACGTACCTCAATGGTAAAAATCTACTGATCAACTCTGAATACTCTCCACGAACTAAGTAAAGTGCTAATAATAACTAACAAATTAAAAGATATAACATACAAAATTAATACATATCAACATATATAAAAAATAAATATACTAAAATTAAAAAAAATTAAAAGAGAGAGAGAATTCAGGAACTTACCTCAAGTCCAGAAATTTCAAATGCGCAAATGAGGAGGGAGGAGGCGCGGGGAATAAATAGCATGCGCCTGCTTTCAGCGACGACAAAAAAATTCGATCATCGCTGAAGCTTTCAGCGACGACCAAATTTTTTTTCAGTGACGACATTGTCGTCGCTGAAAGTTTTATTTTCACTGACGACAAATGTCGTCGCTAAAGCCATTTGTCATCGGTGAAAATTGGACTTTCAGCGACGACTACGTCGTCGCTGAAAATTTTGGCCTTTCTGCGATGATGTTGTCGTCGCTGATTGTGAACCCTTCAGCGATGACATTGTCGTCGCTGAAAACCTGGCATTTTCAGCGACGACTTTGTCGTCGCTGAAGGGTAAATTTTCCCGCCCGAATGCCAAATTTCCCCGCCCAAATTTTTTTAGGCTTTTAGCGACGACTTTTGTCGTCGCTAAAAGCCTATTTCTTCCCGCCCCCCAATTCTGTGCACTCTGAAAAGTTTTTTCATTTTTTCCGACGACAATAGTCACCGGAAATACCTTTAGCGACGATCGAAATTTTGTCACCGCTAAAAGTGTCGTCGTTATTGCTGCTTTTTGTTGTAGTGAAAAGGATGATCATATGGATCAAATCTATAAATATAAGATATTCTTAATACTTTATGATTAAAAAATAATCGGAAAAGATACACAAAAGCCCTTTAAAGTTTATATGAACGACAAACCTGATATATATATATATATATATATATATATATATATATATATATATATATATATATATGTATATGTATATGTATATGTATATATAAGATTTAAAATGTCATCGATCACCCTCTTAAATTAAAAATAAAAAAAATGAAATAGTTTGACTTCCGTTGGAGGATAACGGCAAACACTGGGTGATCATTCATGCTTTATATTTCTTGTTTCCCTCATTTGGCTTCGGAAGCCAAAATTTGTTTTTGGGTTTGCTAGTAGTAAAAAGAGTTGGATTAAAGCAGAATGAGATTTGAGTTTTGCATATGTTTATGCATTTGTAAAAAGGGAAATTTTATGGTATCCATATAATATCAAATCCATGCTGATGTGATAATATTATGAGTCATTATTTTTGTTATGAACTGTTGTTATTCTAATTATAGCTTCCTTTATTTTTATTAATAGATATATCTAATTATGTAGCCATTGACTTGTATAATGGGGGCTACCTAAGCACTTGATCTCAATATAATATTTTTATTCTAATTATAGATATATCTAATTAAAATACTTTCTTTTATTTTAATATTTTATAATTATTTTTTATAAAAAAATATTTTTATCAAAACAAATACAGCATTCATCGTAGTAAAAAATGTCGAGAAAGGTATGCTCTAGGGACCCCTTTTCCAACAGCGATTCATATACATTTATACGCTACTTTATAAAAAATTGAGTAGTAAATGATTTAATTGGATGTAAGAAAATTCGGAAAGTTAACCAAGTACACGGAAAGCTAGCTTACACTAATTAGACTTTCTATTTACAATCTTAACTTTCATGTTTACGTGTATAGTCGTAATCACTTGTATCTATATTTAATGTAAAAATTTAGAAATAAATGACATAAGTCATTTCATTATATTGACAAAATAAGTCATTAATCCTAATCTACTTAGAACATAAAGTAATGAAGTAATATTTATAGGTTGTTTAATTCTTTAGCATCATTCACACTAAAATTTGAACCAAAAGCATAGCAAACGACGAATTTGGGTTAATTCAATTTTTTTACTTTGATAATTTTCTTTGATTTCGAACAAAATGATAATAGCATTTTATTCTAATACTGAAAATAATTTCTTTTATTGAAACTTACTACTTCAATATATAATTCTAAATGGTACTCGTAATTGCCATTTTGCCATCTTAATAAAATTGAGGATAAAAACAAAAAAAATATAATAATGCAAAAATGTAAAAAGTTATAATTACCGTCCAGTTCGGAAAGATAATATTACGCCTACTATTACGAATATTGTCGCAATCTGGAACATTGCCTCGATAAATTAATATCTCCATATTTATCTCTTTCAAGACGTTTAATTCTTCAAAGAGATTCATATTGCATTTATTATAATGAAATAGAAAGAGATTCATATTTCATTTAGTATAATGAAATATAATGAAAATAAATGAAATGTGAAGGAATGGAATAATTATTTCATAATTATATTTAGTATGTTTAGAAATAGATTAATCATTTCATTTCATAATTATTTAATATAACAAATATTGTAGGAATGAAATAAGAAAAAAGTATCAATCTCTTTCAAGACCTTTAATTATTCCAAGAGATTCATATTGCATTTAATATGATGAAATAAAACAAAAATGAATGAAATGTTAAGGAATGTAATAATTATTTGATAATTATATTGAGCATGTTTAGGAATGGATTGAATATTTTATTTCATTATTATGTTTAATATAACAAATATTATAGAGTTGAAATAAGAAAAAAAGTATTAATGTCAATAATATTCTTAAAAATAAAAAACTGTAAAATTAAAACTATTAAAATTATATATTTATATAAAAGATGATATTTTCTTTTTTTTTATTGTAACATTTTTATAACTGAACATAAAAATTATAATTATCAATATTATAATTAAAAAATTATTTTTCATAATAAAGACATAAAATTTTAATTTACCAAATTTTTATATTAAAATTTTTTTATCACACATATAAAAAATTTAATTTTTTTTTTTAAAATTACAATTGCTAAAATATTTTAATAATTTAATACTAAAAAATGGATGCTATTTTATTAATTATTAATAAAAAATGATATTAGAATATATGAAAAATGTAAGAAATGATAATGTAAAAAAAAAACCTATTCCACATGAATGATAGAATGATCATTTTGTCACTTTTACTTTAGAAAAGATATTCCATCTTATAATAAAATAATCGTTTCTTGAAAAATAAAAATATTTACATTCTATAATACCTACTAAATATATTTCTTTCCTATTTTTACTTCATTCCATCCATCTTGATCCAACCATTCAAGTGCTCATGTTAATAGAAATGATTGATTTCATAAGATAATGGAGGAAGTAGGGATTTAAAAAATGGAGCATTACATAAAAAATTGTTGGAAAATTATGGTTTTGGAAGTAATTGTGTTCGAATTTCGTTGATTTTGCAATGTGGTTATAATTCACATATCTTGTAATCCATAGTTGTGATACAAAATGGTGTTGTGTCCTAATCTTGTGCATTTGACCGCAACTTGTTCTGTCATATCTAAGTTCAGATTTTAGTAAAAGAAAAAAAAGAAAGAAAAGCAAAAAAGAATATAGAGAGGGAATCTAATTAGAAATACAATAATAGTAATAGAGCACAGATACAAAAGGGACTCTTCAACCATTATTGATGATTAATGAACATAAAAAGTGAAATTGAAACTCTAAAAGTAGAAGAAAAGAATCAAAGAACCAAACTCAAAATCTTTCAAACCAAAATTAAAAAATTGAAAATAGAAGGAAGATGGAGATTTGAATGGTAGATTCATAGTGTAGAAGGTAGACAAACACTCTAAAGTGCAAATTAACCCTCTGAAAGACAGATGCTGTAGATCTAACCTCAAATAATGTCACTTTGGAAACATAGATGATTCGTCCTTTTGTCTGATCCCACCATCCAATACTTGCATGTCATTTCTTCTTTTCAGGAAGAATAAGTAAATTTCTTGATTTGATCCTTCTTCCCTCTTCCTAAAAAATGAGACATGTAAGATTGTGAGAGAGACAAAGCGTACAGATCAATCAATCAAGGCAATCAAATGTGATATAAATATTGAATAAAGGAAGGAAAAAGAATAAGATGGGGATAAGAATTTGATATTGCAAGAGAGACAAAGCAAATGGTTTGATTGTTTGTTGTCTACTAGGCAAATGGCAAAGTGAGGCCATGATTCATCTAGTAAAATGTAGAGAGACTCAAATAGATAAGTGTAAGTGGCATGATTGCATGTTTAAGAGTGTGGGACAAGAGAGATATTGGGATTAACAAATTAGGCTTAGCCAATTAGGATATATAAAGTAATTATCTTAATATATAATTATTAATTAATTAATTAGTTTAATAAATAATTATCATTATTCGTATATTTATAGAAAGATATTAGGATTAGTTTTAGATATAATGTGATTATCTTAAATTCTTAATAAATAACTATTAATTAATTAGGTTAATAAATAATTATTATTAATTAATTAGGTTAATTTAGAAATAATATAATTTAAAATTTTCTTATAATTTAGGTTAATATGTGTTATATATAATATTTATGTTGAGAACATATTATTGGTATTGCCATATATATTTGTATTTTATATAATATTTTATATAGCATATTACTTATGCATTACCAGTATAAATTAATTTTGTTAAATTTTAAAGTCTTTCCTAATAAAATAATTATTAATTTATTTTGTACATTTAAAAGTACAATATCAACAAAAATTACAACTCATTAAGTTTAATATCATAATTTGAACACTAAAAAAAAATTCATGTACAAGATAGCTACATGCATTTTGAAGAATACTGATGAATGTGGCGACACCCATAATTGGTGATCCACATTTATCATATTGTAAATATTTATTTAATTGAAATAAATTTTTAATTTATTTTTTTAATTTGAATTCAAACAAATCAATTTTGATAACTAATCAAGTTGTGGCAAATGGGAGAGAAAAATAACCACCCATTTCTCTTTCAAAAGTTAATAGAGAAACAAAAAGG
Source organism: Sindora glabra (assembly GCA_020226215.1). NCBI lineage: Eukaryota > Viridiplantae > Streptophyta > Magnoliopsida > Fabales > Fabaceae > Sindora > Sindora glabra. The sequence continues at coordinate 12,039 of JAIUCU010000062.1, forward strand.
GAAAAAGAAAAAGAGTACGTACACTTTTAATTTTTTGCTTGAACAAAAAAAAAAATTTCTCAGAGAGTTTTCTTTTATCTTCTTCTCTCTACAAGACAGTGCGTGGTTTTTGGTGCAATTGACGTAGATAGAAGCTAAGAATTCTGGATCAGAAGTGATTCTTGACATTCATGTAATGGATTATAGCATCAGAATCCTAAAAGCTAAAATCAAGTATGTATATTTCACATTCAATTTTGGTTAATTGATTTTTCCTAACATTAGTATCAGAGCCAGGTTAGTTCTAATATCTGTATTTTCCTAAGTATATTTAATGCCATTAAATGCAAGTATATAATGTATGAGATTTATTGATGCATGAGATGTATTCATGATGAGATGCACTATGATTAATGCACCTATTAAATACTATGAACTTAAATGGTAATTTTGTTTTGGCCAAAAAGTATGCTTCCTAATTTTAATTCTTGTGATGTAAAATTTTAGCCAAATAAATGCAAATTTATTGTATGATTCTGCTGTTCATGGAATAATATTGTTAGGGATGATTTTAAGGTTAAAGGGTATATATAAAACATTCTCAAACATCAGAAATTAATCAAAACACCTAAAACTTCATAAAATTTGTAACTTTTGAGACATTGGGTCTCTTGGAAAATTAAATTTTTAGGCCATAAAATTAGCCTAGATTTGTAGAACATTAAATTTTAGGAAAAATAACTTTTGAATCACCTAAAATGGACCCTCGGATCAAAAGATATGGCTAAAATACAATTTTAGGTCGAATAAACTCATCTGGATCGCGAATCGGGTTGAGTATGACCCGGTTAACCCAGTTAGAGGTTAAAGACAATGTAAATGACATGTTGTTTTGACGTGCGATGTGCCTAACCTGACCCAAAAATGACACATCATTTTGGGCAACCTTAATTTCAAAAAAAAAAAAAAGGTTTCTCTCTCCTCACTCTTAAGGGTGGCACGTGGAGTCCATTCCAAAGCCCATTTGCCACATGTCACACTTTTTTTGAAACAAGAAATTTTTTTCTCCATTTTTGGCAGACTTTGGTGGCCGAAAAACGTGCGCAAGGTGGTGCGTGTGTTTCACGCACTGTCGCCGCGTGTGAAAAACTTTTTTTTCTCATTTTTTTTGAAAATTTTTTGAATAGCAAGCTTGCAGCGGCGTATGAGAATGCGTACGGTGTCCCTTGGAGGTAAAATTTATCTCTAAATTTTTATAAAAATGATATCTACATATTAATGTATTATTTGTATATTTTTTAGACTTCTGTGACACTGTTTTAACTTTAAAAGGTGGTAAAAATACCCTATTTTAATCATATTTTGTGTCTTTTTTTTAACAGATTGGAATAGTGGTTCAGAGAAGAATATGATCCATATAAATTTATGGAGAGTGTGACAGGAGAAAAACCTAGAGATTTAAATTGGGTTGACACTCCAGGAGACCTAAAAGAATTTATGCACTCCTTATACAAAAGAAATGCACGCAAAGACATCCTAATGACAAACTTCTTATTTGAAGTCAAAATTCTAAAAAAGAATCTTAGCCGTAGAGGAAAGGTGTTCCCCAATCACCTTTGATTTTGTATCTTGATGAATATAATTCTAGATGATGACTTCTGGACACTAATTAAAAAGACCTGATGGAAATGCAAATACTACTCACTAGGACTCGTCAAATACCTTGATCTGAAAAAATATATGGAAGAGTTAAGATAATAGGAAATCTACTATTTCAAAAATAATTGGAGAAAAATAATCCTGATGTCACAATTCCAAAACATAAAGAGTGCAAGACATTTTGGATATAGCTCTCTAGAAAAGGAATTACACTTAAAGGGTCTACTTAAAGCTATAAATGTACACAACTTTGGCCCAGCCAATTCCAAGAATCCACTAACACTAAAACTGCTTAACAATTTTGAAGAAATGAAGACATTAAAACTAGAATAGAAAGCTAGAATAGAAACACTAGCTATGAATGCTTTATTTTGATGTATTTATTTCTCTTAGTTTAATAAGATTACTTTGAGAACATTGTTGAATATTTATTGAATTTTTTTATTATTTGATGGATGGTAAAATATTTTTGTTTGATGTACATTTATCTTTAAAAAATCTTTCATTTGAGTGGGAGCTTTTGTATTATGTTTTTACTTAAGAGTAATACAAGGTGTTATGTTTGCATGAGAACGATCTTGATAGGAAATAATGATAGTATTTAGACAAACATGCGATAGGGGTATGACAAATGTAAACTCCCAACTGTGAACTAAGTAGTGTCATTATTGTTCTATGCGAGAACTATGCAAATAATGACATTGTATACTCATAAGAAATGTTCGTACATTTAACAGAATGGCTAACAAGAACATAATTGCTGAACTAAACAAGGGTAACAAATTGAATGGGGACAACTGGAACATTTGTCATTAGAAAATATCATACATCTTAGAAGAGCAAGATACTCTAGAAGTCCTACACAATGTTATGTTAGAACTTGAAATCGAGAACACAACTTAGCATAGAAGAGATGCTGAGACATATGCTGTTTGGAGGAAAAAGATCAGTATTACTTGCATCACACTTTTAAGTGCGATGGCAGATGACCTCATGTGCGAATATGAGAATTACCCAACTACTAAAGAAATGTGGATTGTCCTGAAAGAAAATTTTGGTGGTACTTCTGTACCAAACTAGGAAGACTCACAATCAAATTTGACACATACAAATTCCAGCCTCATACACTGATGAAACAACATTTGCAAGAAATGTCAAATATGATTCGTGAGCTGAAAGCGGCAGGTCATATACTTTCTGATGAATAGCAAGTGCAAGCAATAATTAGATCACTTCCTGCTAGTTAGGAACATATGAAGGTTAACCTGACTCACAACGAAAGCATAGTAACCTTCGATGATGTGGCAAGATATTTGGAACTTGATAATGAATGTCTAGAGGCTTTTAGATCCTCTGGATAAGTGTATATGGCTGAGGGAGCAGATCCCTCCAATTCTAAGCCTAAATTTAAGAATGGCAAAAAGTCCTAGAATAGAAAGACTGGGCCCAATTCTCAAGGTAAGAAAACCTTCAAGAAGAAGAAGGGAAAGTGTGGGACAGGGAACTTTGATCTCAAGAAGATCAAATGTTATGCTTGCCAAAGAATGGGCCATTTTGCTCAAGATTGCACTCAGCAAAATGAACAAAACAAGGTATTACTATATACTGATTTCAAATATTTTTCATATATTTTCATTATTATTTTTCTAACAAAATCTCATCCTTTATAGATTTTGGATTCAGGTGCCACAGACCACATGAGTAAGGATCGAGGATCCTATTTAGAGTACCGTCATTTGTCAAGCCAAAGCAGGTGACTTTATGTTGGAAATAATGCGAGGATTGAAGTCAAAGGCATTGGAACATGTAAATTAGATTTACATGGAGGAAAAACTTTAATCCTGCATGATGTACTTCATACACCTGACATTTGACGAAATTTAGTTTCCATTTGTTCCCTACTTAATTTAGATTTTTCAATTAACTTTCATGATAATACAGTTGACATTTTTAAAGATGATATATTTTATGGTTCTGACTTTATTTCTGATGGATTTGTCATTTTAGATGTTATTAACAACACTATTTTTGATTATTTTACTGCTTTCACTTCAAATTTAAATGTTTAGATGGACACCTGGCACGCTAGATTAGGACATATAAATCAAAATAGAATGATTAAACTAGCAAAAAAAGGATTGCTAGGCCCAATTTCAAAATTAGAAATGTCCTTATGTGACTATTATCTAGTCGATAAAGTAACTAGAAAACTGTTTGGAAAAGAAACTAGGGCAAAACCTCTATTACAACTAATTCATTCCGATATATGTGGTCTTTTAAGTGTGAGGGCAAGACACGGAGCTTGCTACTTCATCATTTTCATTGATGATTACTCACGATATGGTCATATCTATTTGATTTTGCATAAGTTAAAAGCATTAGAATGTTTCAGACGTTATTTGAATGAAGTAAAAAATCAAATAGACAAGAAAGTTAAAGCACTTAGAAATGATCGTAGACGTGAATATTTATCCGAACAATTCAAAGAACTTTGTGAAAAGCAAATGATGATGAGACAATTAACAATCCCTAGCACTCCACAACAAAATGAAGTAGCTAAAAGAAGAAATAGGACTCTTCTAGATATGGTTAGATTAATGATGGTATAGGCAAATATACCATTTTCATATTGGGGAGATGCCATCTTGATAGCTACCTTCATTCTTAACCGTGTGTCCTTAAAGTTTGTTACATCCACTCCCTATAAATTATGGATAAAATGCAAGCCTAATTTAAGTATTCTCAAACCATGGGTGTCTGTTACATATGTTTATGATGCTTCCCACAAATATAGATAATTAGGTCAAGAAGGAAGAAATGTATATTTATAAGATATTCAGAATTGTGTAAGGGATACGTTTTCATTGGTGAAAACAAGGATGGAACAATAACAGAACTTAAATCAAGAGATACTACATTTTTGAAAAATTAATTTCCTAGCAGAGGAGAAATTAATCGAATTGTATCCTTTTATGAGTTATAGGATGGATAATAATATTGAATCTTATCTATCTTATCCAACTGGGAGCTCTCAAAAAATGCCTGTCAATCTAAGTGGGAGCTTTGAGAGAATAAGTGAAAATCCTGTATTTGGAGAAAATATGGTGCAGGAAACCCCACTACGAAAAAGTAAGAGAGGAAGTGTTCCTAGAAGATATTTTTTAATTGAAGGCTTATCAATCCGTGATTGTGGCGCCCATCCTCCATCTTTTCATCATCTCTTGGAGAATTACTAGAATTTTCATGGGCATGAGGAGAATGGTCACGTGCTTGCCATCTTGCATTACTTGCCACCGTTTCTTGAATATTTCTTATGGTTTCATTCTGCCTCTCAAACATTCTTTCAAATCTTTGTGCAAGTCCTTCAATTTGTCTTCTAATAGCCAAGGACTTAGGTGAGGGAGGAGTGCTGTCACCACTTGATCCACCTTCATGAGACATGTCTACAAAATAGAAATATTAATATAATAAAAGGTCCTCTCCACTCGCTAAGTGTTTCACTCAAAAGATGTTTACTCGTGTTTCACTTAAAATTGGCTTTTGTGTAAGGATTTCTCTCTTGCCTTTTTCCTCTCAAGTGCTCTCAAAAGTTCTTAAGGAAGTCAACCTCCAATCCACACAATCAACCACAACCAAGTGACAATCAATCAGTAAGACACAAGTGAAGCCAACAAAAGAAAACTCTAAGACAAACTAAGGAAGCCAACAAAGACAATCAAGAAAAACTAAACAAGAAATAAGCACACTAAGGAAAACAGAATGCAAACAAGACAAGAATGGAGACAAGAAAGCAAATAGAAAGCAAATTAGAGAAGAATGCAAAGAAGACAAGAATGGAGAAATTAGACAAGACTATGTAATTTTAAATAATAGCTAAGTTGTTCCCAAAAATTTCTGGTATGAAAAAAAATTAAAAACTAAGCAAAAGCAAGCTGAAAATTGTAAGAAAGTGGCATTCAAGAAGCACTTTTGTGTGCTGTAAAATTTTTTTTTTGCTGTAGATTTTTCTTCTTCTTTTTTTTTTTTCACAATAGTTGTACCCTTTTTCAAATCGAATTACACAATTTTCAATTAGCCACTATTGATAAACTTGCAAGAACAAGCAAAAATATGGAATGTTCATTTTTAAGACAGCAAATAAATTCAATCCAATTGAACCAGAATTTTGGAAAGAAGTAGTAAACAAGGAATTAGAATTGATTGTATTCATAATTCCCTTTAAATCAAGCTATTATTTAACACTAAACACTAAACTAACAGAATTTTAGAAGATTGGACAGATTCAAATCAAGAACATGTGATGAACAATTGATAAACACGAAGAACACAAGTGCAGAAACTTAACAATTGATTATGAATTTAGCCAATCTAATCATCAAGAAATAAGAATCCAACAATAAAACAAGTGTTGCAATAAGATTTAGAAAATATTGTACCAAGAATTGATGAAACCCTAATGCGTGAACAGTGACGGCATGAATAGTACGGATGCATGAACAGTGTCAAATTACAGAAAATAGAAAATATGAACAGTGCATGAACAGTACCGGATTAACAATGTCGATGAACAGTACCTCAAATCCAATCCCAACCAAAGCTCTGATACCAATTGATGAAATAAGACGGATCTTGAATTGGATTTGAAACAATAAAAATGGAAAAAGATGGAGGATGGGCGCCACAATCACGAATTGATAAGCCAGAGGAACGATCGCCACAAGAGGAGGCCTCTTGATAAGATCAAGGATAATTGGCTCACTCAAGAACCTAAGAGTCACAAGCTCTTAAATCTCAAATTGTATTCAAAACTGCATAAAAATATATTTACAAGAGCTTATATATGACCAGCCCCCATAAGCAAACCCTAATGGGCCTTGTACACTAACAAGCCCAATTCTAAGTGATCCAAATAAAATAATAAGTATTCATGCCAAAATAAATCTAAAAATAAGTCTCGGCTCATAAGGCCCATTTATTACAAAAATGCTAAACTAACTAAATGCTAATGAATTCATTGGAGCCCAAGTCTTCCAAATACACGCAATTGAGCATCTTGGACTCTTCTAGCTCCAAATTGGGCTTTCTTTCAACTATGGCAGCAACCATCTTCTCTAGATCTTCATTAATCCTCTTTGCCTTTGCTCTTGTCATTGGTCCTTGAAGCTCTTCCAATGCCTCCAAGCCTTTGTCTTCAATGGGCCTTTTTTTATTTTCATCACCTACTAAGGAACATTGACAGAAAGTAATGGAGGAAGAAATAAACTCAATGAAAACTAATCAAGTTTGGAAACTAGTTGACTTACCATCTGACCAAAAGACAATTGGGAACAAATGGGTTCTTAAAATTAAAAGAAATGTAAATGGATCAATTGAAATATATAAAGCTCGACTAGTTGCAAAAGAGTATACACAATAGGAAGGAATAGATTATGAGGATACATTCTCACCTGTTGTACATTTTAATTCAATAATATTACTCCTAGCCATAGTAGCACATTTAGATTTAGAATTATAACAAATGGATGTAAAAATCACTTTTCTCAATGGAGAATTAGATGAAGAAATCTACATGGAACAACTAGTAGGTTTCATACAAAAAGGAGAAGAAATGAAAGTTTGTAGACTCCAAAAATCCATTTATGGACTCAAATAGTCATCCAGACAATGGTACTTGAGATTTCATTGAGCAATAACCTCATATGACTTTTGAATGATTGAGGAAGACCATTGTGTTTATATGAAGCGGCATGAAGACAATCTTGTGATATTATCCTTTTATGTGGATGATATACTATTGGCTAGGAATAACATGAATTCGATTATGGCTATTAAGGAATGGCTATCCTCAAATTTTGAGATGAAAGACATGGGTAAAGCAAATTACATTCTTATAGTCAAAATCTTTAGAGATTGCTCCAAGAAACTTGTTTCTTTTTCTTAAGAAAGTTATATATGAAAAATTCTTGAGAAATTCAATATGAAAGGTTACAAACCCATAAATACCTTTATAAATAAAAATGAACCGTTGAGTTAAGAAATATTCCCTCAAAATGAGTTTGAAAAGAAATTAATGGACAGAGTTCCTTATTCTAGTGCAGTAGGAAGTCTAATATACACAATGATGTGTACAAGACCAGATATTTGCCATGCGGTCGGACTCGTAAGCAGATACCAGTTAAACCTCGGACAGAAACATTGGAAGGCTGTCAAGAGGATATTGAGATATTTAAAAGGCACTGTTGACTATGCGTTATGCTATCAAGCAGACGACTTATGCTTAGTTGGATATTCTAATGTGGATTGGGCAGGAGACCTAGATGAGCAAAAATCCACATCAATTTATTCATTCTTGCTAGATAATAGTGCAATATCATGGTATAGCAAGAAATAGACATGCATTGCATTGTTGACAATGGAAGCAGAGTTTGTGGCATATTCTGCAGCAGTACAAGAGGCAATATGATTAAAAAGATTCATAGAACATATGGGGATTAATGGTAAGAACTTAAATCCTATTCTGATATATTGTGATAGTCAGACAACCATTACTTACACAAAGGATCCAAAGTACCATAACAAAACTAAGCATATAGATACAAAGTATCACTTTTTGAGAGGTGTAATAGCGCAGAAGAAGGTTACCATCCAACACATTTCTACGCAAAAGATGATAAAAAATCCTTTCATTAAGGCTATACCTAGAGATGTATATATTGAGCATGTAAAGTTTCTTGGTATGTATAGAATGTAATCGAACATTTTAGAAATTAAAATGAATAAAATATATTTTTTCATTCATTTACAAGTGTTAATATATATGTATGAGTATACGAATGTCCAGTACGTCGTACAGGTTGATAAGGTTAGTTCTATCACACAAACAACTGCCTCCGATGCTCATGAGGAGTGGGCGGAGATGAGACATGTGTTCACCAACATAACTATGAGAAATGTTATGTTTTTGGTATAGAAGTAACATAAAAATTAAATATGTCATCTCAACGAAGTAAAGTTGAGATGAGATCCCAAATACAAAATATGGATCGAATTATGGAATCTTCTACCTTCCATAATACCTATGGCCAGACAATGAATTCTTCATATACTGACGTCAAAAAGAAGTTGAATGATGTGGAAGAATTTAAGTTAGGTACTGTGTGCATTTGAACTAAAGTCTGTATGATATTATTAATAAAATCGGCATACGCCCGTATGCTAAAAGGGGAACACCGTAGCATGTGATTCATATCACATGTGCAAGAAGAACCACAAATGGGAAGCAAGTGAAAGATCCCTGGTTCATTGCTATGTAAGTCCAAGAAAAAAAATTCTTTCTAAAGATACCTTTTGACCTTGGCGATATCATAAATAAATGATACAGTATTTGCTACCTTAATATACATCATACGATCATGATATATACGGTCTAAAGGATAAAATACTAGGAAAGTAGTTATTTTATATTAAAGTGATATATGAGCGAAAGGAAGATTTTTCGATATATACATGATTATACTAGTGTCTGAGACATGTCCGTTATAAAGTTAATTTTAGTAACATCATAAGCGTGGATGCTATGCATATGTGAATGGCAATCTGAGCTTATAGCAAAGCTTGTAAGGAATTAAATTTGCAAATCAAAAGTGTATATGAGAAATTTTAGGGCATTTGAAGCATAATATAAACAATTAGAAGTAAGGGTTGTCTTGTGCTGATTTTATATAAGAATTTCTAGTACAAGAGCACTCAAGATAACGTTATACCCACGCGATCATGATAATATACCGAGTATGAAAACCATGAAGAGAGAAGAATATTTTATGATGTAGCTTATCCCATTATGTGTGAGTGAGAGATGATGAATGTGGGGACATCCATAATAGGTAATTCACATTTATCACATTTTAAATATTTATTTAATCGAAATAAATATTTAATTTATTTTTTTTAATTTGAATTCAAACAAATCAGTTTTGATAACTGATCAAGGTGTGGAAAATAGGAGAGAGAAATAACCACCCACTCCTTCTTCAGAAGTTAACAGAGAAACAAAAAAGGAAAAAGGAAGAGAGTACGTACACTTTCAATTTTTTTCTTGAGCCAAAAAAAATTCATTTAGAGAGTTATCTTTCATCTTCTTATGTCTACAAGATAGTGTGTGGTTTTTGGTGCAATTATTGTGGACAGAAGTCAAGAATTTCATATCAAAAGTGATTCTTAACATTTGTGTGGTGGATTGCAACATCATAATCCTAAAAATCAAAATCAATTATATATATTTCGCATTCAATTTTGGTTAATTGATTTTTCCCAACAAATACATTAACCATAAACGCAAGAGACACAACATAACTATAATCACCACCGCAATTCAAATTCTTAGGAGGAACTAATCATGAACACCAAATTATAGGTTCTTCCTATAATCCCATCTGAATCATAGGTTCTTCCTTTAAACACACTTCATCGTTATATCAACGTATTTCCAAACCAATTCTCCAACAAGAAAACACTTTCACTTACCAAACTCTCTCTAGTCTCTGCCACCACCAGAGCCTTCAACCCATCGTCCATGGCGGAAGGCAAAACCACCATGAACAACGAACCTCAGAAAACCTCCCAACAATTCTTGTTCTGGGCTCTCCATCATGCTTTCCAGACCTTCAATCCAACTACCCTCAAAATTCCATTTCTTAGTCAACGATTCAAGTTCTCCGATTTCTCTGCAACAGTTTATGATTTTCCATCGCTATGAAACGTCGTCGATTCGCGCCTTTCTCTGTAACAGCATATCTCCGATCACAGGGGACGTGGTCCGCCTTCTTCCGTCGCTGGGCCTCGTCGTCACCACCAGCGCCGGACCTAACCATATAGACTTGGCCGAGTGCAGCCCCCGGGGAGTTCAGGTTGCCAACGCCGGAGACTTGTTCTCCGAAAATGTCGCAGGTGTGGCGGTGGGATTGTTGATTGATGTAATGAGAAAAATTTCGGCTGCCGATCGGTTTGTGAGGAGACTGGAATGGCCTGAATCACACGACTTTTCTTTTGGTTCCAAGGTTTGTAACTTTGCACCCTTTGCTTACTATTTACACGTGGAAATATTTTTAGCTAAATGTTGGAAATTTCTGTTATCTCTTATCTCTTATATTATAATTATAATAAATAAAAAATTATTTTTTAAAATTTAAAAGTTGCTTGATTATATATTAAAATATTTTAATTTTTAAATAGAAGTGAAAATAACTTAGCGTCATAGTAAATATGAAAATATTTCCCTTTTATGTGTTAAATTCCCGGGTAAGCTTCCCGATTATTACAAATTGCTGACGGTGCCTAGTGCCCTCTACACTTATGATTTTTAATTAACTAAAGAAACGATTGTTTTTTACATTCTCGTGTTATTTTATTAATATGAGATCACAACTATTGTTCTAAAGTGATTGGTAGATAAGAGCTGGGGATGATGAAAATGGCCCGCGCCGGCCCATTCGAACCCGTGAAATTACCCAGACCTTAAAATAGGGAATCCATTTAAACGCGGGCCAAATGCAATTCGGTTTGAGTGACTTGCTATTCTTGGACCAAAAAAAAAAGACTTGCTGTTCGTGTGGACCAATTCACAAATGGGTCGAGTTGATCAATATTTCCTTCCTTCACTTTTAATCAAGTAGAATTATTTTATAAATTATTTATAAATAATATTTTTGTTTTATAAATATTTTATAGCCTATATATATATATATATTAAATGTGTTATAATTTATCTTGGACATATATATGTAATACTTTTAAATGTTTTTAAATCTTTATTTTGTTTAAAAATTTAAAAGTTCAAAATATTTTAAAATTGAAAAAAAAAAAAGGGAAAATGTTTATGGGTCAGTTCATTACCTGCGAACTTTGTAAAACTGGACTCGAACTTCTTAAATAAAGGCCCACAAAATTTACAGGACAACCCAACCCGTCCAGCATCAATAATAAGAGTGCATGCAATATCTCTTACCTTCTGTTTGATAAAAAAAAAATTCATCTCATTTTCAAATAATTTTTTTAAATAGTATTTAAATTTAAATGAAAAGATATCTCATTTCATTTCATTTATAATTCTTATTTTAATTCCATTTGGAATATTATGAAATTTATTAAAAATTTTATTAGAATTAGTTTCGTTTGTTTAAAAATATATATTATACAAAATTTACTTTTTTTAATATTATATTTACCATGATACTATCAAAATTTACATTTTAATTAAATTCAATGCATTTCTCAATATGTTTCAAATACAAAAATTCATTTGCAAATCAATTGGAATCATTTTTTTTATCATAGTTTCTAAACAATAAAATTTCTTTGTAAATAAATTAAAATTATTCCATTAAAATGAAATAAAATCAATTTTAGAAGACTTTAATGCCAAACAAACTCTTAATTTTATTATATATTCTCTCACCGAAGAAAGTTTAATTTAGTAATAACTATTGCCTATAAAATGAAATGGTCATCATAATCCCATTCTAGTCATTCATTAATCATAAATTAGCACTCTTTAAGATCGAACACATGTCCTCTAAGAAATAATAATAATCCAAGGCCAACCACCATATTGGTTGGTTTCTATTTTGTTACAGGAATTTCTTTTGCTGGTGAAAGAAACATATTAGCTTGAGTTAGGCTGAAGTCATTACACTTATGGATCTCTTTTTTCCGCAATTTGCTAATAATTTAGTTGATAGTGGATAAATCAATTATTATTTATTAGTTGAAAGTTGATAAATTATTTAATTATATTAGAAGTATTTGATAAAATTAATTATTGGGTTAGTTAAAAAATATAAAATAATATAAAAGAACATTTTAATAAATATATATATATATATGATAAATTAATTCATATTTATTTTAAGGCCAAATTCAAAATAAGAATATAATTATCTAAATTTAATTAATTATACTTTTGACGTCATATGTTTATTTATTTATGTATTATTTAAAATAAAATTATAATTACTTAAAATATAATTAAATTTATTTTATAATATTACATATTTATTTACTTACTTATATTTTTATTAAATTAATGAATATAGGCCAAATTTTTATCTACGTATATAAGTAGGGCATAGATCATCAATTAAATAAAAGAAGAGAGATAACCTTAGAAAAAAATTTGATAAACTATTAGCTATAATTAGTCTATAAAATTTATTAAAATAGGGTATCTCCTCAATAAACTAATACACTAAATACGTGTAAAAATTAATTTTGACTTATTAATTAAGTCAATAAATTTTATGTTAACTTATTTATTATGCCAAACTCACTCAACATATATCATGCTCATCAAATAAATTATATTTTAACTGGCAAACATCAATTTTGAAAAAAATGTATATATTCTCATGCAAATATTATGGTGCACTTAAATAAGTAAAATGCAATTTAATTACTAAATAAAATAAGAGGAAAAGCAAATAATTAAATGGTTATGTGATACTTATTTATATTTTAATTCTGACCATTAATATAAAATTTGATTATCATTATCTTTTTTCTCATTTTAATGTAATATTAATGCCTTCATTTTATATGTGTGACCTAAATTTCGACTTTTACAATTTAATTTTGAGGTACAATGTATAATTCTACTTAATTTTTTGGTACATCAGTAGAAAAGAAAGAACTTATACTTAATTGATATTTCAGCTGCGAGTTGGGATTGTCGAATTGGGAAGCAGTGGAATGGAAGTTGCAAAGAGGCTTGAAGCATTTGGCTGCAATATCTTGTATCGCATAAGAAAACCAAAATCCTTTGTTTCCTAGCCCTTCTATTTTAATGTTATTGAACTCGCAGATCAAAACAATGTAATTGTGATATGTTGTGCATTAACAGCTTGTTTGAAAGATAAGAAATTAGGGGGGGAAAGAAGATAAAACTTTTAAATTTGGATTGAGAAGAAAATAAAAAAGAATTTTTTAAAAAAAAATTAAATTACCTAAAAAATGATAATTATAAATTTAACATCTAATATTTTTTTTCTTTTTTTCTCTTTATCAAACAGGGAAAAAAAAGAATTTTCAAAAATTTCTTTTTCCTCGGTTATCTTTCCCTCCGAATAAAGCCTAAATGAGCAAACAAAGCACATACTCAACAAGCAAGTGATGTTGGCACTTGGAAAGGATGGAATAATTGTTAATGCTGCGGGAGGGTCTCTTTGCAGGTGAGAAGGAATTGGTGAGTTGTTTAATGGAAGGAGAAATTGGAGGAGCTGCTTTGGATACGTTTGAGGATGAGCCACTTGTCCCTGAAGAGCTCTTTGGATTGGATTGTGTAGTTCTGTCATGACATGCAGCTGGCCTTTCTTCGGATTCTTGCGATGGTACGATTGAACTTTTGAAAAGGAATTTGGAAAGCACTCTTCTTCTTGATTGATTAGACATAGCAAAAAAAAAAAAAAAATTCTTGATTGATTAGACGCTCTTGTTCTTCACTAATTAATTTAACCAGCTAGCATTTGTCTTTAATCATAATTTTAAATTGCGAGTGAATTAATTACTATTATATTTGCATTGTGAAAATTAAATTGCAATCACATAGGAATGAAAAATAGAAAAAGCATAATTTTTTTTTATAAATAAAAAGTGCATGGCTATTACAAAGTAGGATTATAATTAGAATGTCGGGCACATATTCTAAGACCAAGTTTGGTTAAATGAAGTGGAATAAAAAGATGATTAAAATATTTATTTGGTTGGCAATGAGAAATTTTAAATTGCCGCAAATTGCAATTCAATTATTATTTTAGTAGTATTATGAAAATCAAATTGTAATTGTAGATGAATGAAAAAAAATCCTCTATAATTAAGGTTTTATTTCGCATAAATAGTAAATAAGTTAACTAATAATTAATAATTAATAACTGATAAATTAATTAAAATATTTCGTAAAACTAATTGTTAAATTAGCTAAAATTATAAAATAATATAAAAGGACATATTAATAAAAATAAATATATAAATAAAATAATTTATATTTATTAAAAAATTAAATTATGTTAACATAATTAAAAATTTAAAATAAATATTATATATTTAATATTTAATTAATTATATTTTACAAACTTATATATTTATTTACTATAAATTAACTGGTAGTTGATAAGTTAACTGATAACTGATAACTTATAATTAATAGTTAATTATTGATAAGTTAACTAAAATATTTCATAAAATTAGTTGTTAAACTAATTAAAATTATAAAATAATATAAAAGGATATATTAATAAAAATAGGTATATAAATAAAATAAGTTATATTTATCAAAAAAATTAAATTATTTTAATGTAATTAAAAATTTAAAATAAAAATATAATATTTAATATTTAATTAATTTTATTTTATAAAATTATATATTTATTTACTTATATAATTTTTATTTTATTATTTATTATAAAATTATAATTACTTAAAATATAATTAATTATATTTTATGATATTATTTATTTACATATATATTTTTATATATTTATAATTTAAAATTAGGATATAATTATGTTAAAATTAAATTAATTATATTTTATAAAAATTATTTAGATTTATATTATAAAGAATATGAGTTGTAAATTAATAAAAATAATAAGGATAGATTTGGAAAGAATTTGAAAAAGTAGTAACTTATAAACTATAAACTACTTTAAGTAATTAATTAAATCAAAACTTATAAATTACTTTAGGTAGTTATAAATTAGTGTGAGAAACATATCTAAAAGATAACTTATATTTTATTGACTAGATTAAGAAGTTATAAGTTAACTTATTTATTGTACAAAATAAAGTTTAATTGTTATAAAAGTAAAATTGTAATTATAATATGTGTATACTCTAAGTGAATTTTAATCAGATAAAATGAGATGAGAATGAAAAAAAATAAAAAAATTATTTAATTGATACTATAAACTAAAATTACTCATTTTCTGGAGAGCAGTGACTCTAATAAAATTTTCATTCTATTATCACAACAATGAAATAATATATTTGCCTCATTTGCTTTTATTATGATTTTTATATATTTAAATATTCTTCTTATAATAACAAATGATTAAATAGTAAAATTTTTTCAATATTTTTATAAAAATATTTTGATAACTATAATCTTAAAAATTGAAATTAAAATATTAAAATTTTATTATTTAATTATCATATTTTTATTATATATTAAATTATTTAAAAATATTCAACTTAAATTATTAAATTTATGGTAGGAAAGATAGAAAATAAAAAATAAAAAATTTAATAAATTATAAAATAATTTAAAATTAAACAAATATTATTAAAACTATACTAATTTACCTACATTGATATGAAATTCAATCATATTCAAATTTACAAATTATTTGAAGTTACAAGTAAAAATCAAACAAAATATTGAAAAAAGTAGCTTGTGAGGCTGGGTAGGCCGGAACTAATTATTGTGACTACTAACTAGTTCACGGATTCCCCAACGATTCCCTCAGAATCATTAGTTTATCCTTTAGGCACGCTTCATCGTTCTCATCATCTTTCCAAACTCAATCCCCACCAAGGAAAACACTTTCACTTGCCAAACTCTCTCTAGTCTCTGTCACCACCAGAGCCTCCAACCCGTCGTCAATGGCGGACGGCCACAAGCACGATGAACCACGAACCTTAGAAAACCTTCCAACAGTTCTTGTTCTTGGCTCTCCATTATGCTTTCCACACGTCGAATCCCGCTACTCTCATAAGTTCCATTTCTTAGTCAACAGTTCAAGTTCTCCGATTTCTCTGCAACAATTTATGATTTCCCATGGCAATGAAACGTCGTCGATTCGAGCTCTTCTCTGTAGCAGCAGATTTCCAATCACAGGCGACGTGCTCCGCCTTCTTCCGTCGCTGGGCCTGGTCGTCACCCCGAGCGCCGGAACCAACCATATAGCCTTGGCCGAGTGCCGCCGCCGGGGGGTTCAGGTTGCCAACGCCGGAGACTTGTTCTCCGAAAATGTGGCAGATGTGGCGGTGGGTTTGCTGATTGATGTAATGAGAAAAATTTCGGCTGCCGATCGGTTCGTGAGGAGACGGGAGTGGACTGAATCATTGGATTTTCCTCTTGGTTCTAAGGTTTACAACTCCACATCCTTCACTTCTATTTACACTAGGGAAATATTTTTAATTAAATGTTAAAATTTTCAATATTATTAACCCTTGTATTATAACAAATAAGTAAATTACTTTTTAAATGTTAAAAATTATGTAATTATAATATGAAAATATTTTATTTATCAAAGTAGAAGTGAGAATAACGCAGAGTCATATCATAATCATAATCATAATAAGCATGAGAATATTTCTTTTTAATGTGTTAAACACATGTAATCTTCACGATAATTTCAAATTGCGGATTGAAAATGCGAGCAGTGCTCTCTACACTTATTCATATGATTTTAATAGACAAAAGTGCACAATTTTTTTTCATATTTTTCTTTAATTTTATTAATACTTAATTACATTATCTTACTAAATTTCTTTTAATTTTGTTATTATATACTTACCGGACGTTATTCAATTTAAATTATATTTATTATTCAAAGAATAAATCTATCATTACAATTTTATTAAAATCATAGGAATATTAAGATTCTTCCACTTTTGATGGAATTTAAATTGACACACTCTTACATAAACATATAATTCTTAAAAAGAAATAATGATTTGAAATTGTGAGATTGGTTTATATTTTGTTACATTATATTTCTTTGCAAGTGAAAGAAACATATTAATATTAGTTAACTAAAATCACTAAATTTATGAGTTTTTTTTACACAAGCTCCTAATAAAATAATTTATAACTAATAAGTTAGTTTTTAGTCTTATTTGACAAGTAATTGATAACTGTAATGATTAATTGATTCAATTAATTATTAATTAATGGCTGATTGTATTAACTAATTTAATTAACTTGTATTAACTGTTTGAATAAAAATATTTAGTAAAATTAATTATTTTATAAATAATTATTTGTATGTAAAATGACAAATAAGGATATGAACATATTTTATGAATTATTTAAGTTTTATTTTATTTTAATATTTTATATATTATTTAGTAAATTAAATTTTTTTTATAAATAATATATTATTAAAATTTATTATAAATTAAATTAATATAATTTTTATAATAAACAAATTTACTAATAAAAAATTAATAATTTTAATTATTTAATTTTTATACAAAAATAAATAAAAAATATATGCACTAAAATTTGAAAATAAATAAATAATTTTTTGAAATTATAAATTAAAAAATATATTTTAAAATAAAAATAATATTTTACCTTTTTAAAAATAATAATTAAAAAAGAAAAGAAGAAAAGGCCTGAATCTCAAATCAAAGATGTGGATTCCACCCTCTCTAATCGGTTGAAGCAAAAACAGCAGCAGAATGGGACTTGACATTTATAAAACTGAAGCAAAACATTTGTTAAAAGTTATGGTAATTTAGTCATTACACAGCAAAACACTAAAGTAAGATGTAACCATTAAAGGAAAACGATGCTGCTAAGTAACATTTTCATTTTTAGCTTATTAGAATCTAAAAGTTATTCAAAACAATTGTTTATCAAATAACTAAATCAATTAATTTTATAAGTCAACCAGTCAATTTCAATCAAATCAACTAAAAGTTATGTGATCAGTTATTTGCTAAACATTTCTTTTAATTATTAGTTGAAAGTTGATAAATTAATTGATTATATTAAAAATATATAATAAAATTAGTTAAAAATATAAAATAATATAAAAATATATTAATATAAATAGATATATAAAATAAATTAAGGGATTGTTTAGTTCAACCAAAAAAAAGGAAAGGAATCAATAAAGAGAAATAGGGGGGAAAGAGAATAAAAATCTCGTGATTACTCATTTTAATTAGTTTAAATAAGAAAGGGAATTAAATATTTTTAATTTATTTTATTAATAATTATTATATTAAAAAATAATTCACTTATAATTATTATTAAAATGATTATTATAATTACTATCTTATTATTTTATTTTATTTACTAATATTATTTATTTTAAATTATTTAATATTAATTATTAATATTATTTTAATTATTAATTTATTATTTTAATTATTATTAATATCTTAATAATAATTAATATTATTTTTAATAGTTACTATATTTATTATTTTACTATTTATATTTATTATTATTTTATTAATATTATTAATTATTTTCATGTTATTAAATATTTTATATTAACTAATATTAATATTTTCATGATTATTTAATTTTAATTAATAATATTTTATTTTTATTATTATTGTTTCATTTATTACTATATTATTTATTTATTATTTTTTGTAACCATGATAATTATTATTTTATCATAAATATTTATTATTATTTTATTATTATGATTAAATAATTAACATTATTAATTTTTATGTTATTAAATAGTTTATCATATTTATTATGATAATTATTATATGATTACTTATTTTTTATTTAATAAATTTCATTATATTTTATTATTTCTATCATTAACTATTATTTAATAATTATTTTTATTTTCACTTATATTATTATTTTATAACAATAAATTATTATTATATTAAGAATGATAAATTCAAAATTCAGAATGAGTGAATCAAATTCCTCAATGAATTGAGAAAAAATTATTATTATTTTATTTGAGATAATCTCATTAAGGAAAAATGAGGAAAGGGAATAAGTTTTTTTTTTAAATCAAATAAAAACAAAGAGAAATCTCCTCATTCTCTTTTCCTTTCTTAATTATCCCTAACTAAAAGTTTCCTAATTCTATTTTGAGATTAGGTATTAAATAAGAATATAATTATTTAAAATTTAATTAAATATATATTATAATATCATATATTTATTTACATATTTATTATTTATAATAAAATTATAATTTCTTAAGATGTAATTACTTTTATTTTAATGCATTGAAAATTTATTCATTCATTTACTTATTTTTTTATTGAATTAATGAGCATGCTAAATATTTATTTACATAAATAGGATATGTATTGTCAATTAAATAAAAGAAAAGAGATAAATTTGGAAGAAAATTGATAAGTTATTTGCTATAAGTATCTCTACAAAATTTATCACAATAGAATTTTTCTCCCAATAAATTAGTGCATCAAATAAAAATTAATTTTTAGCTTATCAAATAGGTCATCAAGCCTTGTATTAACTTATTTCTTATGCCAAGCTCATTCTATGTTATACTCATAAAAAAAATTATATTTTATTTGGCAAACCTCATGCATATACTATAAAAATATTATGGTGCACTTAAATAAGAGAAAATGCAATTTACCAAAAAAGAGATGAAGAAATGCAAATAATTAAGTGGTCATGTGATATAAGTTTATATTTATATTCTGATCATTAGTTAATACAAAATTTGGTATCCACGGTTTTCTCTTATAAAAGTAGTGCCTGCACCTTATATATGTAACCTAAATTTCCGTTCTTACAATTTAATTCTGAGGTGCAATGATACTTTATACTTAATTGGTATTTCAGCTGGGAGGCAAGCAAGTTGGGATTGTTGGATTGGGAAGTATTGGAAAGGAAGTTGCAAAGAGGCTAGAAGCATTTGGCTGCATTATCTTGTATCACTCAAGAAAACCAAAACCCTTTGTTTCTTACACATTCTGTTCTAGTGTTATTGAACTTGCAGCTAAAAGCAATGCACTTGTGGTATGTTGTGCACTAAATGAGCAAACTAAGCACATAATCAACAAGCAAGTGATGTTGGCACTTGGAAAAGATGGAGTTATTGTTAATGTTGGAAGAGGGGCTTTGGTAGATGAGAAGGAATTGGTGAATTGTTTGATGGAAGGAGAAATTGGAGCTGCTGGTTTGGATGTATTTGAGGATGAGCCACATGTACCCAAAGAGCTCTTTGGGTTGGATAATGTGGTTCTATCGCCACATGTATCTTCTTTCACTAGGGATTCTTTTGATGGTATGGTTGAACTTGTAGGCAGAAATTTGGAAGCTTTCTCCTCAAGTCAGCCCCTAATTACTCCACTAAATCTTGATTGATTTGATGAATTAAGCATGCTTTGGTCAAGTAAGAGCACTGAAATTGCGTTAAGAGCGTGAATAATGAGCTATGATTATTAAATGTTGTATTGATGATCATAATAAAATACTAATTAATGATTATGTAATTATTTAAAATATTATATAATTTTATATTTTTAATTCTAAAAATATAATGGTGTTTTTTAATTAAAATAAATTTGAACTAGCTATAAATTATATTAGTTTGTCTTAACTTAGAACCAAAATTTGTTTTGATCATATATATTTTTTATAAATCTAAATAAATTTATCATAATCTTTAGATAACGTATTAAGAGAGAAATTTTGATGTTTAAATCAAAAATTATTTTAAAGATAGATAAAATAAAAACAGATATCTAATCTTGGAGCAGCAACCCAACTGTTTACATATTAATATTTTTGTTGGGAGCACAAGTTATAACAGCATCCTTCTTTTTATTGGCCGATTACATAAGAAATTAAAATTTATCGACTGTCAATTTAAATATTTTATATTATCAGTAATAAAAAAATATACCATTAAAAAATAATAATAATTAAAAAAATTTAATAATAATATAAGCACTTTAATAATTTTCTCTTGATATGGCTATATATATATATATATATATATATATATGTGAATGTATAATAATATAATATTGATTAATAAAACTTATAATGAATCAAATTTAATTTCATGCAAGAATATATATTAAAATTAGAGTATATAAAAAATTATCAATTGTCAATATAGGTGTACATGAGTCGGATAGGGCGGGCCGAATTATATAAAATTTAAGGTCTAAACTCGACTCGAGCCGTTTGTATTTTTTTTTAAAATTAGCTCAGCCTGACTTGAAATCTTAAATGAAAAGTTCAAAAGCCTGAAAATTTAATTTTTTAAAAAATTTTAAATAAAAAATAATTTTTAAAAATAAAAAAAATATATATTTAAATAGATAATATGATATTTAAATATATAAAATATTTAATTATGTTAAATTAATCTTTTTTATATTAAAAATAATTAGATATAATTATATTTTTATAATATATAATTATATTATTAAAAATAAATTAATATAATCGGGTTGGACTGGATTTATCAAGCTTTTTTATCTTAATCCTGATCCGATTCAATTATTAATCAAGTCATAAAAAAAGTTTCATTAAATCCATTGGACCTAAAAAAAGAATCCAAATATTATATTTTTTTGGGCTAAACTCATCGGGCCGCTCTGTCCATTTACACCTCTAATTATCAACTTATGAACACTATTTTAGAAAGAAAATTTTTGTGTACTACAACAGTCTCCATAAAAAGCATGTTTTATTAACTTTATCAATTTTGTGATAATTGCACATATTATAAATTTTATTGTCATTTTTCAAAACATTAAGAACTATGTAATGGTTCTAAAGGATAAATGACATTCTAATTTTGGTTGAAAAACTTATGTACTCTT
This sequence comes from Sindora glabra, assembly GCA_020226215.1. NCBI lineage: Eukaryota > Viridiplantae > Streptophyta > Magnoliopsida > Fabales > Fabaceae > Sindora > Sindora glabra. The sequence continues at coordinate 34,251 of JAIUCU010000062.1, forward strand.
TTAACTTTAGTTTTTTCAAAATTACAGAAAAGACGCTTCTGATGGAAAGGTACTTTATTTTACTTTTGGTGTAAGCATTTTCAGAGGCCACATATTTTTTTTAATTTTTAAATGTCACATTTTTTATTTTTAAATTTATTTTTCCTTTAGTTGGATAAGAAAGACTCCTTCAACGGACTTGGTTTCAGCGGTGACGGAGGGCCGAATCTCAAAATAGTTTTGCAGGAAGTCTTTCATTTTGCACTTTAAAAGTATTTTTGTTGTAAGGAATTCAAGATTTATTGCTTTAGCTTCAAATAAGAGTTATAATACATTTAAGAGTTAGGCGAGAAATAAAAGTTATCTCAATGGGAGATAATAATGGAGAAAGAAAAGAATAAGAATACAAATTTAATGTTATAACAAGTATAACAAGTAAACTTTCTATTAAAAATAAAAAAATTTTAATTTTGTAAAAATAAAATTAATATAAATTTTTATTAAAAATAAAATTAATACAAATTTAATGTTGTAACAAGTAAAATAAATTTTCAATCTTTCGATTTAATTGTAAACTTTCAACTCTCATTCCTTCCGGTACGACACTTCCAAACAAATCGTTAATCTATGAAAAGGAAGCACGTGACAACACAAACAAGCAAAATGAGACCAGCTGAGCCATGCGAGTATGCGTGCGGACAAAAATAGTAACAGACCTTCTGCAGAATTACCACTGAACTGATCAGTCCTAAGAAAACGCAAAAAATTTCATACATAGGGGAGGGACCCTTGCTCAGGGCATATAATTTCGGCATCTCCTACTAATAAAATTCGACATAAATATAAAGAGAAATAATTAAAAATTTAATTAAATATTCTCTTAATATTTATTTTAATTTTTATCTATAGTAAACATATAAAAAAATCCGTTTGCTCATCCTATTTGATATGTTGCAAAAGGTTAAAATAACAATTATTCATTTAAAAATATTTTATTTATTTAATATTAAATATAAAAATTTTAAAAATAATATTTGTTATTGTAAAAAAATCTATTTTGTTATTTATAACTTTAGACAATACTTGTTTAATGATAAATTATATAAATAATATATCACTTTTTTAATCAATGAATAATATTATATATATAAAATGAGATTCAAAATTAAATTTTAAATATAAATTATAAATTATAAATTAAATATAAAATAAATTTCTAAAATTTAATTTAATAAATATAAAAAATTTAAAATCAATCCATTACCAGCTGCATTTCCATTTTCCAATGCGTGTCATATTTTTGTTTGCCAATACATAGAAGAATAACATTTTGTTAAAAAAAAAAAAATCGGCAAATAAAGCTATAACCGTTTAAACATCACATTAATCCATCTCAGCTGTACATTTCCCTCTCAAAAAACACTTCATCTTCACCACCATCACATCTCATCTTATCTCCTTTCTCCGCTCCAAACCCTGTTACCAAACGCACACTTTCAGTTCCCAAAACCTCGAGTCCATCATCAATGACGGACCAAAACAACCGCCATGAAAATATACTTGTTCTTGGCTCTCCAACATGCTTCTCAGCTCTTGAAAAAAGATACTCTCACAAATTCAATTTCTTAGTGGACAATTCAAGGTCTTCTCCGATTTCTCTTCAAGAATTTATGATTTCCAATCGTTATGATACTAGATCGATTCGAGCTCTGCTTTGCAGCGCCAGCTATCCGATCACCGTCGATGTGCTTCGCCTTCTTCCGTCCCTGGGCATCGTTGTCACCACCAGTGCCGGAACCGACCATATAGACTTGGCCGAGTGTTGCCGCCGGGGGATTCGCGTCGCTGGTGCTGGAAACTTGTTCTCTGAGGATGTGGCAGATGTGGCGGTGGGTTTGCTGGTTGATAGAATGAGGAAAATTTCAGCGGCAGATCGGTTTGTGAGGAGCCGAAGTGGGTGTGGCCCGCGGAACTTCCCCCTTGGATCTAAGGTATATATCATTTTGGAAAAAAAATTATGGTAATACGGGAGGTTTTCAAGTCTGTATTTTGTGTCGGGAGTATCAAAATTTTTAATAATCTTATCTAATGATTTACATTACGTCACATTATCCCCGATTTGAAACCTTCCAAATATCATAACAAACTGCATCATTTTATTTTTTAACAATACTTTTATATATTTTAATATTGATTTATGTTATTATTTTAATTTTGCATGTTTAGTATAATCCAGTTCAGACACATGTCAGAAAGAGTTTGATGTTAATAATAAACTATATTTAAATTCTAATTTTGTTACAAATAATAATAATTATTAAAGAAATATTAAAGCAATAATGGGTTTCTAGGTTGATCTAATGTCCGATTGGTGAGTCCACAAATAGTTTTTTTTTGTCTAGACTTCAATATCCTATTATTATTAGGGGTTCATGCTCTGCTCACATGACACTCTCTCGATCACTAATTTCTCACCAATTTTTTTTATAATTTTTAATAGAAAAGGATTGATTCTTTAGCAAAAATGGACAGATTCAACTTTTTCAATGTTCAAAAATTATAATTTCGTTCATTGGCCTTCAATTTAATAAAAATATAATTAAATTCTTTAATTTTTTATTAATAATAAATAAATAATAATATTTATCAAATAATATATAAATAATAATAATAATTTAAATATAATAATAATATCATATATTTTATAATATCAAATTAATTTTAATATTATATATATTATTATATTATATTTTATTATTTATATATAAAACTAAAAAAAATTAAATTGATTTATACAATATGATGAAATAATAACATAATGTTCTTTGAAAGTTTAGTTGTTAATTAAACTTAATTTATTTATTAATTTATAATTTTTTTATCGATGATACTGTTTGAAGACGAAACAGTAACATGTTACTATTTGGAGACGAAACAGTAACATGCTATTATTTGATAATTTGGTTGTTAATGAAATTTAATTTATTAATTTATTTAAAATTTTTAATTAATGTTATTGTTTACTATTTGGAGACCAAACACTAATATCATTTTTTTAAGAATTTAATTATTAATAAAACTTAATTTATCTATTCATTTGAAATTTTTGGTTGATGTTACTATTTGGAGATGAAATAGTAACATGCTATTCTTTGACAGTTTGGTTGTTAATAAGATTTAATTTATCTATTTATTTTAAATTTTAATTGATATTGTTGTATAGAGACTAAACAATAACATATTTTTTTAATTTAATTGTTAATGAAACTTAATTTATCTATTCGTTTGGAGTTTTTAGTTAATGTTATTATTTCATTTCCAAACAATAATACGTCATCCTTTGGAGATGAAATAATAATATGTTACTGTTTAGAGATGAAACAGTAATATACTATTATTTGACAATTTAGTTATTAATGAGATTTAATTTATCCATTTATTTAGAATTTTTAATTGATATTACTGCTTACTGTTTGGAGATCAAACAGTAACATATTTTTTTTGACAATTTAATTATTAATGAAACTTAATTTATCTATTTATTTAGAGTTTTTTTATTAATATTACTGTTTGGAGATGAAACAATAACATACTATTTTTTAACAGTTTGATTATTAATGAGATTTAATTTATCCATTTATTTAAGATTTTTAATTGATGTTATTGTTTGAAGATCAAACAATAACATACTTTTTTTGTAATTTAATTATTAATAAAACTTAATTTATTTACTCATTTGAAGTTTTTAGTTGATGCTATTGTTTGGAGATCAAATAATAACATGTTACTATTTAAATACGAAACAGTAACATGTTGTTCTTTGATAATTTAATTCTTAATGAGACTTGATTTATTCATTTATTTAAAATTTTTTATCTATGTTACTATTTGGAGATGAAACAGTAACATGTTGTTCTTTCATAATTTAATTATTAATAAGACATGATTTATCCATTTATTTAAAATTTTTAGTTAATGTTATTATTTAGAGATCAAACAGTATAGTAACATACTTTTCTTTAGTAATTTAATTGTTAATAAAACTTAATTTATTCATTTATTTGGAATTTAGGTTAATTTTACTATTTAGATATCGAACAGTAACATATTACTGACTGAAGATGAAACAGTGACATGATGTTCTTTAGAAGTTTTATTATTAATTAGATCTAATTTATTCATTTATTTAAGATTTTTTATCAATGTCATTATTTGAAAAATAGTAACATGCTATTCTTTGATAGTTTGATTATTAATGAGATTTAATTTATCTATTTATTTAAGATTTTTTACTATTTGAAGATTAAACAGCAATATATTTTTTTTTATAATTTAATTGTTAATAAAATTTAATTTATCTATTTATTTAGAATTTTTAATTGATATTACTATTTAGAGATCGAATATTAGCATGTTACTGACTGAAAATGAAACAATAACATGATGTTCTTTAGAAGTTTTGTTGTTAATTAGACTTAATTTATCTATTTATTTAGGATTTTTGGTTGATGTTACTGCTTGAAAATTAAATAATAACATGTTACTATAGAGATGAAATAGTAACATGCTATTCTTTGATAATTTAGTTATTAATTAGATTTAATTTATCTATTTATTTAAATTTTTTTATGTTAGTGCAAATAGTAACATACTTTTCTTTAACAATTTAGTTATTAATGAAACTTAATTTATCTATTTATTTAAAAATTTTGATTAATGTTACTATTTGTAGATGAAATAATAGTATGTTACTGTTTAGAGATCAAATAGTAATATGTTATTCTTTGACAGTTTGATTGTTAATAAGATTTAATTTATCTATTTATTTTAGATTTTTAATTAATGTTACTATCTAGAGATGAAATAGTAACATGTTGTTCTTTAGCAGTTTAATTATTAATAAAACTTTATTTATCCATATATTTAAAATTTTTTTATCGATATTATTATTTGGAGACTAAATAATAATATGTTACTGTTTACTATTTAGAGATAAATAATAACATATTATTTTTTATAATTTAATTATTAATAAGACTTTATTTATTTAAAATTTTTCATTAATGTTATTATTTGGATAGTAACATGTTACTATTTGAAGATGAAATAATAACATGCTATTCTTTAATAATTTAATTATTAATGAGATTTAATTTATTCATTTAATTAGTATTTTTAGTTAATGTTATTATTTAAAGACGAAACAATAGCATGTTACTATTTGGAGACCAAACAATAACATACTATTGTTTGACAGTTTGATTACTAATAAGATTTGATTTATCTATTTATTTAAGATTTTTTTATTAATGTTAATTTCTTAAAATAAGATAGTAACATACTATTTTTTGATAATTTGATTATTAATTAAATTTAATTTATCAATTTATTTAGTCTTTTTAGTCGATATTACTATTTGATGACCACATAGCAATATGTTACTATTTGGAATCAAAATAGAACATGTTATTTTTTGATAGTTTAATTATTAACAAAACTTCATTTATTCATTTATTTAAAATTTTTGATCGATATTACTGTTTGAAAATTAAATAGTAACATGTTACTGTTTAGATATGAAATATTAACATACCATTTTTTAGCAGTTTAATTATTAATGAAACTTAATTTATCCATTTATTTAAGATTTTTTATCGATATTACTATTTGATTTTCAAATAATAATATGTTACTGTTTGAAAATGAAAGTAACATACTATTCTTTGGTAGTTTAATTATTAATGAGACTTGATATATTCATTTATTTTAAAATTTTAATTTTTATAGCACTATTAGACATCAAAAGAATTAAGGAGAAAAAGTTTAATATAAAATTTAAATTGAAAAAAATGAGATTAAAGTCAGTAAAATGATAAAAAAAATAAAGAAAAGTTAAAAAAAAACTAAAATAAGCTTTTTTTGACTAGCCAAAATGGGCAAAACACCTTTGGACTTTTATAAGAACGTAAATATCGAAAAGTTACATAAAATCAATATATAATTTGCCCTAATTGGACAATTGAGTATAAAGTTATAGTCGTTCAAAGTTTTGAATTCAATTTACATATTTTCGATTAGATGGACCTCACTGAAATCAAATTTTCTTATTTTTTATTGAAAGATTATAGAAAGATGAATGAAAATAAGTGGCTTTATTATTTTTGTAATTAAAAAATTAGTAAAATAGATTATATTAAAATAGTATTAAAAAATCAAGATGTTATAAATAAAAAAATTGAGGTAAAAAACTCACAAATATTACAAAAAAGTAACCTTAGTTCCAACTAAAATGAATAAATCAAGTTTTATTAACAACTAAACTAAAATAATAGCATGTTATTATTTTATCTATAAATAGTAATATGTTACTGTTTGATATCTAAATAGAAACATTAATAAAAAATTCTAAATAAATGAATAAATTAAATTTAATTAACAACTAAACTTCTAAAGAACATCATGTCATTATTTCATCTTTAGTCAGTAACATGCTATTGTTCAATTTTTAAATAGTAAGATTAACCTAAACTCTAAATCAATGGATAAATTAAGTTTTATTAATAATTAAATTATCAAAGAAAAATATGTTACTGTACTGTTTGATCTCCAAATAATAATATTAACTAAAAATTTTAAATAAATAGATAAATCATATCTTATTAATAATTAAATTGTGAAAGAATAACATGTTACTGTTTCATTTCTAAATAGTAACATGTTATTATTTAGTTTTCAAACAGTAATATCGATAAATTTTTTTAAATAAATAAATAAATTAAGTTTCATTAATAATTAAACTATAAAAAAATAGCATGTTACTATTTCGTATCTAAACAATAACATATTACTATTTGGTCTCCAAACAGTAGCATCAACTAAAAATTTCAAATGAATTGATAAATTAAGTTTAATTAACAATTCAATTGCCAAAAAAAGCATGTTATTATTTAGTTTCTAAGTAATAAACAGTAACATCAATTAAAAATTTTAAATAAATGGATAAATTAAATCTCATTAATAACCAAACTATCAAAGAATAGCATGTTACTGTTTCGTTTCTAAATAGTAACACGTTATTATTTCATCTTCAAATAACAATGTGTTATTATTTTGTTTTCAAACAATGACATTGAGAAAAAATTCTAAATAAATGAATAAATTAGGTTTAATTAATAACTAAACTTTTAAAGAACATCATATTATTATTTTATCATATTGTATAAATCAATTTAATTTTTTTTAGTTTTATATATAAATAATGAAATATAATAAAATAATATATATAATATTAAAATCAATTTGATAATTAAAATATATGATATTATTATGTATAAATTATTATTATTTATTCATATATTATTTGATAAATATTATTATTTATATATTATTAATAAAAGATTGAAGAATTTAATTGTATTTTTATTAAATTGAAGACCAAGGGACGGAATTATAATTTTCGAACATTGAAAAAATTGAATTTGTCCTTTTTTGCTGAAGACTCTGTCTTTTTCTAATGAAGATTAGAAGAAAGTTGGTGAGAAATTAGTAATTCAGAGAGCGCCACGCGAGCAGAGCATGAAACCCTAATAAATTAGCAGGGTATTGAAGTTCGGAACTTTTTTTTCCCCTTATGGGACCAAATAGACCTTTTTATACCAAGTCAAATGAGTTCTTAAAATTTTTCAAGGAGTTTATATTCCGTTCGATCTATCGATTAAAAATAGCAACTTATAATTTTAATGCGTATGCAACAATAATAATAAAGCAGGTTTTCAATTAGTGGAAGTCTGGTGGACGTTTGTAGGAACAAGAGGGGCCGGGAGTCACGAGCACGTAAAAAAGTAAGTTAAAACATCATGATATCTGATAAGACAATTAAACAATTAAGTGTGTATGAGTAGTTATAATTTTAAAAATTAATTTTTAATTAATTTTTATTTATTAAATTATAAATTTTAATTTTTTATTGAGAATTATAATACATCGTTTTTATTTTTTAATATACATCTTATTGAGAATTATAATGCAGTTAATTCTATATACTTAGATGGGCAAATAATCCCTTACAAAAATGACTTGGCCTCTAAAATTTTGTATTCCTTGTACATTTAAATTTACGAAGCTGATGCATGATTATAACATATTATTAGTCCAATAAATTAAACATCAGATAATAAATTTAAAATAGGTTTACTAACAAACAATTCTTAAATCTCTACAACACAAATGCCAACAGAAACTTAATAAATAATATAAATGGAAATGTAATGTTAATGGTGTGATTACGAAGACATGCTGCATTCTTTCATTTATTACCTTCTATTTGTAATTTTAAGCATATTTACAACTGATTGTATGATATACATTACACTGCTAACCTCTACATATGTGAATATTAATAATTTTTATTTTTTTGAATGAAAAAATTAAATTACTAATTAATGAAAAAAATAATAAATGATATTATAATTAATTTGTAATTATTATTAATTTTTAATTTAATGAATATATTTATTATAAAGATGAGAAAGAATAAATAAAATTATTTTATATATATTTTTTAAATTAATATTTTTATTAAAAATATTTAAATATTTTTATTCATTTATTATCATTAAATTACTAACATAATTTTTTATTTAAATAAAAATATAAAAATTGCTAAATGAAATTAACAACCCTCAATATATAAATATTTTAAATAATTTGATTTGAATTGTTTAAGAATAAAATTTGGCTGTTAAGCAGCCAGTGGCTGTATACGCAGTCTTCTGCCTGTGTTATTATGAAATATTAATAATTAATAATAAAAAATCCAAATGTCTTTCCATGAAAATGCACTAGGGGTGCAAATGAGTTTGATCCAATTGGAATTTATACTAAATAGATCAGATATTTTTTCTAAATCATTGGCTTGCATTAGCATTATTAGCTTATATAAGGTCAAAATTTAAATTTAATCTGATCTATTAAAAATGTCTGATTTGACTTATTAGCCTATTTACAATTTTTTTTTTGTATAAATAAGCTTTCAAATTTATTAATAAAATAATTTTTTTTAAGATCCAAAATTGTTCAATGGCCTAATTAGGTTTATATATATATATATATATATATATATATATATATATATATATATATTAAAATATTTATATTATTTATATGTATAATATATATTTTATTATATTATTTATAAATATATTTATAATATATATTAAAAAAATTTTAAGATTCAAAATTGTCCAATAGTCTAATTAGGCCTATATACATGTATATACATACATATATATATATATATATATATATATATATATATATATATATTAAAATATTTATATTATTTGTATATATAATATGTATTATATTATATTATTTATAAATATATTTATAATTAAATAGACCAACTTGATAAGCTTATGAATCAAGTCTAAAGAAAAAAATTTAGCTTATTTATCTAAATAGGCTAATAAATAAATAAATTTATTAGTCTAAACCTGACTTATTTAGATAAAAAATATATGTTAGACTAAGTATCTGACCTACTTACATCCCTATATGCCATTAGATTTTATGTGTTTCGTTTGGTTTTTATATTTTTATTTTTAATACAATATAACTAGATAATTATTTATTTATGATATTAAAAATTTCAAAAATATAAAAACTATTCTTATTATAAAAATAATAAAAATTAGCTTCATGCAATGATTAATATATGTAATTATAATTATAATATAAGTATTTTTTTCTATCTTTATTGACTACAACATCAAAATATATTGTTAGATATTATTATAATTATTTTGGAATTTCGAATCAACTTAAATATTTCCTTCTTCTAATATTTTTATGCATCGCTTTTCACATTATTTTTTATATTGTCCATGGATGCACGTATATTATAATTTGGATTAATTTATGATATTAAGGTGGTTGAAATATAATTAGTATATTTATTCTTTTTATGCATGTGTGTAATATATATATATATATATATATATATATATATATATATATATATATATATATATATATTTATATATATATATATATAATTTGTTGCTTAATCAAAAGATAAAAGTTAACTTTTTTTCTTAGAAAAATAAAATAAAATAAAATAATTAAATTTGATCTATTAACAGTGTAAAATATTTTGTACTATGAATGAGAAGATGTCACATTATTAAAAAAAGTAATAATAATTAAAAATTTTTAACTATCATAAAAGAATTTTAATAATTTTTTATTGACCTGATAATATATAAGCGAGTGATAGTGTAAAGTTAATTTATATTAATAAAAGTCAAATTTAAACTCATAAAATAATTAAAATATATTTAAATGTCATGTTTGTACATGTGTCAAATATTATAGAGTTTAAATTTAATCCATTATCAATAGAAAATTTTTTATTAGTGAATAAAAAAATGACATCACATAAAAAAATAAATATTAATCTTTTAATGACATGATAATGTATGGATATGTGATAATGCAAAATTAATTTATACTAACATTGGATCAAATTTAAATCTAAAATTATAATACTAAAATTAAAATATTACATATATAAAACTAATCTTTGTTATTATTATAATAATAAATTTTCATTGCTTCAAGTATGAATGCACACTTATCCAAATTTGTTAAGAATAAAATAATTATAAATAAAAAACTAATAAAATAAATATTATAAATATAATTACAGATATTAATTCATAAAGCTAATCTCTGTCTCTATTATTTTTATAATAATAAATTTTTATTATTTTTAAAATTTGTAATACTGTAAATACATAACTATTTAATTATATTGAAAATGAAAATATAAAAACAACGAAATATATGAAAGCAAAAGGCGTTTCCAGGGGAAAGCATTTGGTTGTTTAATTTTACTTATTATAGTAACAGGCAAGGGGCTGTGCATACAGCCACTGGCTGTTGGCCAGGTCAACAAATCAAATTTTATTCTGTTTGTAATTATCTTGATTTATGCGCAACCAATTAAAGAGGCATCTGCACAATGAATATTTTCATATACATCAACATGCAATATATTTACATTTATATTCATAAACTGCATTCAGTTTCCTAGATTTGCCTCCAAAATTTTAGGTGAAGGTCGGCTGTTTCAAGTTATGGTAAGTGTATACAAATTCATAAAAGTAATTTGATCAAAAAAGATCAATATACATAACTATAACTAGGGTTAGGAAAGAATGAAGTTGTGTTGAGTTTATAAATGAGTTTATTTTTTAGCCCAAACTTAACTCATCTCATGAATTCAAAAGCAAAGTTATAAGGAATAAGAAAAGTTATAATAGTATTTTATTAACGAGTAGTGATTATAGGTATATAAGTGGTGAGTATATATGTATAACCATAAACATATACATATATGTACAATATGATATGTAAATATTATATTATAACTTTTCTTTGTGACAAATTCAGATGGTTGCTCTACTTATTAAACTTTTCTCAAGGAGATCTTCTGATATTCAAAAAATAGTTAAATCATTATCTTTTAATTTAATTAGGTTTGACAGTAATATCTAAATAGACTTTTAATAACAATCTCAACATGTTGTTGGTCGTCTAACTAATAGAATTATGAAAACTTCTCTTTCTTATTTTTTTTACTATCCAAAATATGTAAATATTGAGTTAGCTTATATGTTAAACTAGTTGATTATTTGACACTTCAAATTTAATTAAGTCTTTTATTAGATAAATTAAATTATTTGGCTCATTTATCAGGTTTTGACGTGGAACTCGACATAATAAGCTAAGAATGAAATCTAATTCCAACTTCTTGCTAGCTTAATTCAGCTCATTGCATGTTAATGATAATCTTTGATGACAAATAGGAACATAAATGATATTTCAGGTGGGAGGCAAACGAATTGGAATCGTTGGATTGGGAAGAATCGGAATAGAAATTGCAAAAAGGCTGGAAGCCTTGGGCTGCATCATATCATACCACTCAAGGAATCCAAAGCCATTTCTTTCATATAATTTCTATTCCAATGTGGTCCAACTTGCAGCTGACAGCAATGCACTTGTGATATGTTGTGAACTAAATGACCAAACAAGGCACATAATCAACAGGCAAGTCATGCTAGCATTGGGCAGAGGAGGAATCATTGTTAATGTTGGTAGAGGTGACCTTGTTGATGAGAAAGAATTGGTCAAGTGTTTGATGGAAGGAGATATTGGGGGTGCTGGCTTGGATGTCTTTGAGAAAGAGCCTAATGTTCCCGAGGAGCTTTTCGAATTGGATAATGTGGTCTTGTCTCCACATTGTGCTGCTTTTACATTGGAATCTATAATGGGTTTGTGTGAACTTGTGGCAGGGAATTTAGAAGCCTTTTTCTTGAATAAGCCCCTGATTACACCGGTAATAGTGGATTGAATGATTTTAGAAATTTTTGTGGATGATGTGGTTCCTTAAGTTGGTTTATACTGCGGAAGCCCATTGGGCCTTGATCCAAAGAATATTCAGTGTTGTTATATATTGTCTGTATTCTCTCCGAATATTCCTCACCACACATAGGCCTTGAACAAAATGGTCCCATGTGATGACTCTTCTAGTGGTACCTTACCGGGGGACTTGGACCAAGTCCTCCCATCCCCTCTATCCTCCCCCAACCTCATATTTTGATGTTGAGTTGCCTTTGAATAAAAGGATTACCTTTTTTTTTTCTTAAATTTCCAAGTTTCGTTAAAAGAGAGATAAAATTAATAATTTTATTCTTGAAATTATAAGATGTTGATAAAATAATTTCTGAATTATAAATAAATGTTTATAAAAAAATAGTAATACTAATCTCTAATTAATTATTCATCCATATATAAATACAATTTTATTCTTGAATAATATGAGCAATGGATGATATTATAGAGATACAATATTATTCAAAAATTATTATGACCATTTTTTAAATTTAAATAATTTATGAATTATTTTACTAAATACAAATTCATGATCACTACAAGAAAATTGGCATATGGCCGTGAAACAGATTAAAAAATTTGTCAATAAAAATAACTTTTACCAGCAAATCTAACATTCTATCACTAAAATTATTATTATTAACAGGAATTATAACTATCAATATGATTAATATTTACTTTAAATATGGTAATTTTTACAGAAATATTAATTAAGTAAAAAATTTTATAATTTTTTAAATTTCACAATGGATCAAAATTTTTATTCAAATTAATTTAAATATCTTTGTCCAAATAAAATTTTAATTTGCTTAGTCAAATACTAATTATATTTACTTTGAAAATTACTTGACAAATGAAAAACAAGAAATTATTATTTAATAGAATTTTAAAAATGTAACTTCTCATTTTAAATTTGAAGGAGTCTTATCATAACAGGTTCATTCTAATTATGATCTTATATAAATTATCCATAGCAAAGAATTGCAAAACTCATTTTTTAATGACTTTTTTGTCTTTTATCATTTTTTTAAATGGTAAGGAGCTTAAACCCGAGGTACACACACAACAAAATGATTAGGAATTGAATTTTAATTATAGAAAAAGATATAAAATCTTTTAAGAAATATCATTTGACTAAAAAATTCTAAATCATTTTTGAGGCTTTGTGGGTCACTGTTATGAAGGGGAAATGCCTTCGGAATCGGGACTGGTCGAAGGAGGTGGTGTCTCGAGATGCAGACTCTTTCTTATGGAAATCCCTAGCTTAAATCTGGCAACAAACTTTGAATGATTTTGCCAAACAAGTCTCGAATGGTATATCTACTTCGTTTTGGTCTGATTATTGGCTTGATGATGGGTGTCTTATATCTGTCGTGAATCAAAATATTCCTGATGATCTGCTAGTGGCCAGAATGGTTGACTTTGTTGATAAGGAATGTCAGTGGAATGCCTGGTTAGTATCTCAGTGTCTCCCTAATGATTATGTGTTGAAGATTCTAGTCATTCCTCCCCCGAATACAAACCAATTTGAAGATTACATCATCTAAAGAGAAGAGGCTGACGGGAATCCTCGCTTCGGAAAATCTAACCTCCAGAGTGCTAAATATTTTCATATGGAGGTGTCTTTATGATGGCATCTTCACCAATCAGAAGAGGAATCTGATGCAACCGGGTTTAGCTTTATACGCTATATGTCAGACTCATTTGGAGGACATATCACATGTCTTGCGTGATTGTTATGAAGCCAGGCAAATCTCGCGTGATTTGGTGCGGCCAAGTAAACTGGTTTTGGTCCATGCAGCCTCAATCCAGGACTGATTTGTTCTCAAACTCACCGAGCATTTGGGCATTGATAGACCAGTGGATTGGTCTTTCTTGTGGTGTTGGACCATTTGGTGGTTGTGGTGTTGGAGAAATAAGCATATTTTCATTCCTAACTTCATAAAGCCTAGTAATGCTGCTGGCTTCGTTTTTTAGTTTTTACTATGCATATCAAATCAAGCAAGCCTAGTGCAGGCAGGAATATGTCTAGAGATTTCCATTATACTCACTTGGATGTGAGATGGCGTAAACCTTCATAGGATGGGTTAAAGCTAGGATTTAAAAAATGGTTCGCGACCGCAATATTATCCGTAATATTACGTTTTCGGAGCAAACCGCATCCGCAATTTTTTGTAATTTTAAATCGCTATGACTGTATTTTTTCATATTGGTTCACATCACGACGCGACCGCGACCGCAATCGCAATTTAAATCCCTGAGTTAAAGTCAACGTAGATTGTGCTTCTAAGGCTACGCCGAGGCTTGCAGGTTGTGGTAGTTTGATTAGAAGGGAAGATGGTAATTGATGTACTGGTTTTGCACGTAACTTGGGAATTTGTACCTCATTTGCTGCTGAATTATGGGTACTTATCATGAACTATTGCTAGCTTGGCAACTCGAATATAAGTTGGTAATTTTGGAATTGGATTCTCATGTGCTAGTTAATTTTATAAGTTGTTTTTGCAGCAGTCCAATTAAATATTTTTCTTTGGTTTCAATGTATCAAGAAGATAATCAATGCCCAGATTGACTTGCCTCTTCTGAACTCCAGAAGAACATTGGTTTGCATACTTTAAGTCAGCCTCCTGTACGGTTGGGATCTTGCTTTTGAGTGATGAAGCTCGATCACTTCTTATCATTTTTTTTATCAATACATGTCTTTTTATTTTGACCAATAATAATTATTTAAATTTATATGTTTGATTTTAACATCTCTAGGTGGTTATTATATTTATCTATTCAAATTATTTGATATTGATTTACATTTTTTAAAAATATTTTTTAAAATCATATCAAATCATGCTATTAAGATAAGTTTGTTTTACTTGTTAAATCAAAAATCCGGAAGCCATTTTTTGTAGTTTAAGGGGGGATGAGTTGAGAGACACTCCATTTACTTTAGGGTTTAAGTATCCATTTGTTTACTGCTTTTAAAAACATTTTTCAGTTTTTTATATTTTTAAAAATAGAATTTTTGTTTACAAACTGTATTGAAAGTTTGTTTTTATTTTTTAAGAACTTGTCTGAATATGTAACTTAAAAATGGAAACTCATAAACAACTTTTAGATATTTTCTTAACTTATTGTTTTATTATTCATAATAGTTTTGCAATTAAATGAAAATTTTCCTATTTGTTTCATTAAATGTCATCTATTTTTTGTTTTTAATACACACCTGAAAACAGTTTTTGAAAATTAAAAAGAAAGTTTTTAAAAATAAGTTTAGCAACAATTTTTAAAAATATAAAAATAAAATATATATCCAAACACATCATAAATTTTCATTTTATTTTATTCTCTCGCATATGATTCTCTTTATGTTCGACAAAGTCCGTCATTTTTTCTTCGCCTCCACAAGAACAATTTTATCTTTTATTGTGTGTTATTTATTAGGTAAATTGTAAGTTACAGGTTCTATTAATTTAATTTATACTCTGCTTTCATTAAAGAATTTTCACCTTAAAATATATATACATATACTTTATTTCATGTAATAAATAAATTAATTTATAATTTATTGACTTATTTAATAAGTTATAAGTTAATCTCTAAAAATATTTCACAAATTAGTTTATCAAAAAAATATGCTACTTTGAATAGTTTATAATTTATAGGTTGATAACCTTTCAAAATTTCTCAAAACTTATTATTTTTTATTTTTATTACATGCACATGCCCTTTAATAAATAATTAGGTTTCTATTTTAAATAATAAATAAAAATCAATTAAACAGTTAAAGAAATATATAATATTATAAATTTAATATAAATAATTAAATAAAAATGAGTAAGTAAATAAATAAATATATGATGTCATAAAATATAATTGATTCAATTTTAGTTAATTATATCCTATTTTAAATTCTAAATATATAAAAATACATATATAAATAAATATGTAATTTTATAAAATATAATTAATTATAATATATTTTTGTCATAAATAATAATTAAATAAAAATTATGTAAGGTCATTAAATATAACTAATTAAATTTTAGATAATTATTTTTTATGTTAAATATCTTAATTGTGTTAATTTAATTTAATCTCTATGAAAATATAAAAAGACATGTTAATATAAATAGATATATAAATTAAATTAATTATGAATTAATTTAATTTATATATCTATTTATATTAATATAATTTTTTATATTTTTAATTAGTTCAATAATTAATTTTATGAAGCATTTTTTTTATATATTCAATTGACCTATCAATTATTAACAATCAATTAACTTATCAATTACTAACTATTTATTAGTTACTTACACGAAATAGAATCTTAGTTCATCCTTTTTGCTTCATGGAGTTGAAAGTTTTAAAGAGGTCATTTCTTTTTGTAAGCTTATAGACACTAAACCTTTATGCAACTAGTTTATTTGGACAAAAAATAAGGAGGGTTTTAGTTGTGTATGGGAGAGAATTGATAGAGTGTACTATAATGAAAAATGAATTAGCTCTTTCCTGTACTCTTAGCTTCGAGTTCTTCTCCTTGTAGTTTCAAATTATGATTAGTGATGGACCCAAAAAATTTTACCTATAGGGAAACAATATATACATATGAAATATATTTAAATATTCAAATCAATATATTTTAAAAGAAATGAAAGTGTAGTTATATTTGTTTTATATGTGTTCTCATGTTCTAAAAACATTGTATGATTTTCTCTTAACACTATAAAAAATTCCCTTTCTACATTAGCAACTAAGCAATTATTCAAAAACTTATCTCCTATACAGTTGTGTACATGATTTTTTATGATATTTATAGAAGAGAAAGTTCTTTTAATTGTTGTTGCCACGACTGATATGTCAAGGGATACATAGCATGTTTCCTAGCATCCACTAACCTCTTGAAAAGATCACCTATCTTACTTAATTCCAAAAAGGTATCATCAAAAGATAGATTTGTGATATAATTTTCAAGTTGACTATCAAGTGCCATAACTTCCATAGAAGAAAATTCTAAAGGGTAAACTTAGGCCAAGTGAATTAACTTCTCTTTGTTAGACGTAGAAAATAAGTCTTTTGAATTCAAACATGCTACACAAAGCAGTAACTCTATACTCATCTCTATGAAACAATTATTCAATTCTTGAAGTTAGATATCAATCATTTGGTGGTATAGTTCAACTTTAAAATGCTGTAAACTTGAAACTTCCTTAATTTTATGTCTAAATCTTCCTTTCATAAAAAAGACATCATTCACATTTAGAATAATGACATTATGTTTATTGCAAAATAATGAAACTTCATTGAGTAAAGGATGCCAACCATCATCTTTCATAATTTGTAATATTTTTTTTAAACTCTAACTAATGCCATAGCCTTCACAATGTCTAATGCTTTAGACAATTCATTGGTGATTCCTAAGATGTTTTTCATCAAGTTCAAGATAAAAACAAACTTAAAAGACTACATAAAATTTAATAAACCACATGCTTTAACCTTTTGCTTTAAGCTAATGTCATCTTTCCTAACAATTTTAAGTATAACAATCATTGAAGAGAACATATAAATCAAGTTAAGTAATGTACTATAATGTGAATTCCATCAAGTATCTCCTACTCTTTTAAGTGTAGTTTCTTGATTCAAACCACAACTACTTGAGATTTTCCCATTTTTCAATGCTTGACTTTCATGAAGGACTTTTACATGTTTATAAAAGCCCTAACAACATATAAATATTAGCAATTGAATTGAAAAATAAAGTAACTTGGATATGCTTTTTTGTTATTTTGATAAGGGCTAGTTAGAGTGGATATGCAAAATAATGAACAAAGAATGCATAATTGTTTTCCTTCAAGATCAAACTCTTAAGTCCATTAAAATCTTCTTGCATGTTACTAGCTTTGTCATATCTTTGCCCATGTATTCTTGACAAAATTAATCTAAATTTTGAAAGCAATGAATCCAAAGCTAATTTCAGTGATAAAGAACTTGTGTTAGAAACAAGAAGAAGGTGAATAAAACATTTAATAACACGTCCTTTCTTGTCCATATAATGTAAGGTAGCATCCATTTGTTCTTTAATTGAAATGTCTTAGGATTCATCACCTAAACCAATAAACTAGTCATTCATAAGATCATCAAGAATAGCTATAGTAGTCCTATTAGTAGTAGCTCTTACAATATCTTTTTAAATTTTAGGTGTTGTCAATTTCAATTTTTCATGAACATTCTTCCAAACTTAATCTACATCTTTATTATGATTAGCAAGAAATCATAGCAGATCAAGAAAATTCCCTTGATTATTTGAATGTATCAACTCGTTATTACCATAAAAGGTAACCCTTGAAACAATAAAAATTGAATACAATCAATTGTTTGCAACAATTGAATTTGATGTTCTCTTTTTAATTGCTCAAATTGTTTACAAATAGTAACTTCAATATGTTACTATTATCTTATTAACGCTTCACAATTTTCCAAGCTTGATTATGATTATTATTAAGATGCATGACATGAATTGTGAACATCTCAATTTTTTTCTCAATTTGTAAAACCTTTATGTATAAATGCATCACCACCATTATGTTCATCAAGATAAGATCTCATAAGATAGCAACATAAACAAAAACCCATATATCCTTTGCTTTGCTATATTCTAATAAAATGCCAAACTTGATATACCAATTTAGATTAAATCTACAATGACTCTTTCCAAATTGTCTTCATGGTTAAGCTCTTTTAGTAACCTTTAATCATATAGGCTCTGTAGATTTCATCTCAATCATTTGGATGATAATCGGACATTTTGAGCATCAATCTAAGATCTATTGTATTCAAATTGAATCCCAAAGACCTTTTTTTTAAAGATGGACTTGACAATGTATTCTCATGTCTATCAAGTTCTTGACACAATTATTCTAATGATTGCTTTCTTTTGAAAAATTTATCCATACCTAATAATAAAAAATAGCATATTCATAAGTAATTGTTGTTTCTATTTCATTTTTAGCAAGGCAAGTTGTATAAAGTGAGAAAATAAGACTAAGAAAAATAAATAAATTAAAGCCTTCATCTTTACTTAATAACCATTGATTTTATCCTTTTGGTACACCACTAACTTGGAAAATGACTATAGAAGACTTATTAATTAAATTTAAGTAAAAGGAAGAGCTATAAAAAATCATAGGCACATAAGCCACCATGAATTGTTCTTATATATGAATTTTGCTAAACTAATCTACTATAAAAACTAAGACTAGTTTCACATATTGATTAGAAGAAGAATGAAATACTTAGCTTCTTGATTCTTAAAAAAAATCTTTTAATGTTTCTACATAGTTTGAATTGTTTGTTTCAATAGTTTGCTAAAACTTAAAGATGATAGTATTCATATTGGTAATATTGGGAAAAAATTATGTGCACAATGATGAAGATTGCAAATATTAAGAAGTTCAATAAAAGAAAATAATAATATAATAGGATTATAGATATGACAAAAATTTAAAGTAACATCAATTGAAAATAAAATTTACCTTTCATGAAAAAGAAGCTAAATAATAGGAATAATTGGATAAGATTTGGTCATTTAATGTGGAAATGAAAGAGAGAAATAGGAATGGTTTGCTATGGATCTAGGATGATAGATATTTGAAATTGAGCAAAAGAAAGAATAAAGAAAGAAAAGTATCGAAGAAGTAAAAAAATTTAAGATGAAATAATAAAAAAAGAGTAAATACATGGATTACTCAACAATAAAAAGCAATACAAAAATTTAGCTAAACTAACTGTACACAATTAAGTTTCTTTATTGTAATTAACCCACTTCATCCACAATAATAGAGGTAAGTTAAAATAATTAACTAGGGCAATTTAATAAATATCAATATAACTTTTAAAAAAATAAATTTGGTGGGGGAAGCTACCCCTATACTTAATGATATAGGTTTATCACTAATCATGACATGATTTTACTTTTAGTTATGAGAAATTTCCCATATAGGCTTTATAGCTTTTAATTTCAAACTTTTTAAACTACACTTGAGAATAGCAAAAGTGTAGTTCATAAAGCTTGGAATAGTGAAGTTCCTGATTCTCAACCTTTTTGTCTTGTCTCTAAATTAACTAACATATGAAAAGCTTTAAAAATTAAGATAAAGAAGTCTTTGGTAAAATTCACCATTAAATTAAGGCCTTGGAGTTTTAATCAGCAAATCTCAAATCTTTTTCATGTTACTATTACTCTAATATATTGAAAAGAGGCTAAAAGAATAAATAGAATACCTTTTTAAATGTTAAAAAATATGTTAGGTGCAAAAAGCAAGACAGCTTTGGATAATTAATGCTGATAGAAATAATAACTATTTCCATGCAATTGTTAATAAAAAAACTAGAAATCAAATAAATGTCATCATGGTGTTTATTTTTAAAATCACTAGGAAGATGGTAAGGCAATTTGACTTTTTTTTTATAAAATGGGGTTGTCCACATAGTTTGGTGGTGGAGTTTTGATCCCTTTGCAACATTGAGCAAATTATAGAAGTAGTAAGTAAAAACACACAAGTATGCAAATGCAAATAAAAGGATATACAAATGCACAAAAGTGCACAAAATAAAACAATTCAAACGTAATGTTTACTATAGTTTTTGCACAATCCTTTTAGGAGTAGGAGTGCATTAACAAATACTATAATGTGTGTGGTTAAAAACTCAGAGTACTCTCACTTATGCTTAAAGAGATAATGTTTGAGATTAGGATGAACTATAAAAATTACTCAAAGCTTATTGGCAGTAAAATGCTACAAAATGCTAGTAGAGTGCTAAAGTGGATGTAGAATGCATATAATGTTAAGTTTGGCAAAAAAAAGCCTCTAACTTATTAAGATTAGGGTATTCATAAGTCCTAGGTTTAGTGATTATGGATATGTTTTCATTAAAGGTGGTTATTATTCTATAAGATAGCCTGACGCATGGTTGAGTAGTTGCTAATAACTATTCATGATTCCTAAAATTTTACCACTATCCATACAATAACCAACTCTTACACATAATTTTTCACATTGTCCTAAGAACCTGGCAACTTTGATCCCTTTCCAACTTTCCTTAACATGTTAAAAAAGTAAACATGAGAGCCTTTTTGTCATGCCCCTAATAAAAAAGAATTTATTTTACCTAATTTTATTAATATCTTCATATATGTGCCAATAATAAGAAAGGTTATAAGTCTATTTAAGGTAAGATTATATCTAAAGAAAATAGAGTTTTATAATAAGAATAAAAGGAATAAAACTTAATATGAGTTAATGTACAATTAGAATTAAAAAGTGTTTATGGCGGAGATTTGAGAGTTTCTTTTAAATACCCTTGGTTGTCATAAAAAATTACTAAAATGCCTTTTAGGACATTTAAAACCTAAACCAACTCCTTTTCTCTTTCCTAACTTTTTTGCTCTTTTAGCCAATTCCCTCCTTCTTTACTTTTCACTTCTAATTTCCTTCAACATTTAAAAAGAATCAAATGTGAAAGATTAAGTAGCGATAAAAAATTTTAGTTTAAGAGAAGTAATTCTATTGATTTCTTAGTTTGATTAAAAGGTTGATGAAATTTGTATTAAATTAGGAAGATTAAGGATTTAAGTTAATTGTGCTATTTTTTTGATGATAAGGTAAAATCAATTATTATTCACTTTCCCTCTAGCCTTCTCTATACTTAGATAAGTAGATAATATACTTAAAATAACTTATTTTGATTTTTGTTAATAGAATTAGATGATTGTTTTAATTTTTATGAAAATTGGTGTTTGATAGCATGAATATGATGATAGAAATGTTTGTTTAAGTTTTATAAGTCAAGAAATTATTGAACAAATGTTATTTAGTGATTTGTTAAGTTAAAATTTATGTTTGAATGAATCTTAGTTAAGATTTGCTTGGAATTTAGTGAAATTTAATGAAAAATAAGAAAACTAGGCTATATTCAAATATAAGTCTTCTAAGGCTTTTAAGCATCAATAATCGACTACAATGGTCTAGTATAATGGCAAAATTACTCTTTGGACCTTTATACTTGAATACAATATTCAAATATATTTGGACAACATTGTTAAGTCAACTTCGAAAGGTTATAACTCACTTGTTTTACATTCCTTTTTAGCAAACCACTTATTATTAGAAAGATAATTGAGTTTACTTTGCAATGGAACTAGTTTCATGTTAAAATCTTATGTGAATTTTGAGATATCACTAAATTAATAAAATTTAGTTGGCAAAAAATTGAATTTTAGAATTAACCTGTATAAACCATAATCATATCATATTTTATCCATCCTTTGGTAAATACCCATTCCACATAATGTTATTTAAGTCTAGTTCATATAAAATTGCATAACCAATAAATTTGTAATCTTTTAATTGATTATAAAATACTATTCAAGGTCAAGATAGGTTAATATGTGATAAATGAAAGCCAAAAATAGGAATTATAATAATGAAATGAGACATCATAGTATTATAATAGTATAGAATCATGTTTGTATGTGCATATACTTGATTATATTGAATTATGGTAACTTATAATCTAATATAGTATTAGATTATGTTAGGTTATATTCTATTAAGATATTAGCTTATAATGATTTATTAGATGTCTATGAACTTAACATTATGCTTGAATGTGATTGGTGGCAGATTTTAATTGATTGAGGTAATTTCTTATTAATTATAGCTAAAAAATAATGTGGTTATGTTTGTGTGTGATTTATGAAGCTAGATATGTTACATGTGAACTAAGAAGAGATAAACTGATTTTGGGTTCTACAATATCATAGGAGTTTTTCAAAAATTTTAGCTAGTAATTGGATATGGTATTCAATTAAAAGTTAAAAACTTACTTCTAGATGGTTGTATTTGAATATCATATTCGAATACTATTATAAGGCCTCAATCCTAGATCTTGGTATTTGAGTATTGTACTTGAATATCACCTTGTTTGGTCATGTATTCGAGCACAATAATTGAATATTATGAATGGTTATTCTCTATTGATCAAAGGATTCAACTATAATAGTCGAATTTGGCTTCTTTAAGGCCTTATATTTGTTTATTATAGCCTAATGCTTTCTCTTAATACTTTGTTGTAGAATTATAGTGAAATCTTTTGTTAAGAACTAGTTATGTAGAGAAGGGTAATGAAATTTACATGCATACACATACACATAAATATATATATATTAGTATTATGTAGTATAGAAACCAAGTATTCGTTTGTGATAATTATGAATATGTATTTGTATGCTTGAAGATAAAAGAATATGGAGATGTATGTTGTAATATGTAAATATATGATGATATATGAAATGTTATTTAAGATATGTATAGAAATTATTTAGTATTCTTATATATGATATTGCAAGATTGTGGTTGTCTAAATTATGACTTGTGTAAAGAAATGGTAATGGATTCACGTTGTGAATGTCTATTAACTATTGTGATTATCCATGTTATGTATTGATAATAAATGGAAATGCAACTAATGTGTTGGTGTTGATTAGTATGATAATAATTGTGAAGGTGAATGTGTGTGGATGGTTGCATAATTATTATAACCACAACAATTGTTATTCTAGAGGGATAATGTGGATTCTTAAGGTTAAACTAGACTTTCCTCTCTTAAAGTTAGAGGTAAATATGCTTGCATCCTTTTGATTTTGAAAAATGCCATAAGCATCCTTTAAATTATGTAATTTTGTTAAATTCCCCTCCCTTGGAAGTGGCATCTATTAGTTAATCTAATTTTTAATTTTTCCTCAATTTTTATGACCATTTTACCTTCATAAAGATTATTGTAATAAATAACTAAATCTATTACATGATATATTACAAAAAAAAAATTACCACTAGGTTTTGTTATTTAAATAGCAATTGATTAAAACAATTAATATTATGTTATAATTAATTTACTTTATTTTATTTTAGTTAATCAAAATTAAAAAAATAAAACTAAGATAATATACTATTTCAATTTCAATTACAAAACTATTATTGACTAGTACAAAATTCATTCTTTAGTTTTTGATTAATTTTTTAAAAATAATTATAACATAATAATATTTATATTTTTAATTTTATTTTTGTTAGTAAATTTTCATAATAAAGCATATCTTTGTAATTGAAATAATAAATTGGCTTAGGTTTCTTTTTCAAAGCATATGGTATATTAGATATTTAACATGTATTAAATGAATTTTAGTTTTGATTAAATCCAATAATAATTAATATATATTAAATAAATTTTATTTTAATAATACAAAATTTAAAATTTATATTTTTAATATTTTAATTTAAGATTTAAATTTAATTCACTATCAATATAAACCTAACTTACATTGTTAAAAAATTCTTATTTTCTATTTTTTAATGATGTCTCTTCTTGTTAATTATTGATAATATAAGATATTTTGTACTAAAAATGAATCAAATTTAAAAATTCTTCAACTTAAAATATGCCTAAAATTATACTTTCATTACTTTAATCACTTAAGATGTATTATTAAAATTCCCATTTTAATAATTAGTAATAATTTTTTGATGTTAACAAGATTAGTGTTTTTTTAAAAGCATAATTATGCTTATTTCATATATTTTATTATTTTTTAGTTAAGTTTTTTTCTTTTTTATCTCTCCTTAAAATTTCAAGTAATTTCCTTACTTTTGTATTTAAAACTTCGTAGTTCCCTTTTTCTCTATGTTTTTATTTTATTTTATTTTTTTTCCTTTTCTATCTTCCTTTTCATTGAGTCCCCAATACCATTATCTTAATTTTCATCTTTTCCCCCTCAAGTCATCATTATCACCCTATCTTCTTTTTAACTCTTAAAGCTTTATACTATACTTCCATCCTTTTGGACATTGACACAATCTTCCTGTGTTCTTTTTTTAACTTTTTAAGCTTCATACTTTCATCCTCCTTAATAACACTGCTTAGCTTTGTTGCATAACTTGCCACTCATTGTTTGTTTGCAATTCTTCAATCATTTTCCACCACAAAGTTCAACTTGCCATCCATTACTTTTCACCCCCACCATCACTTAGCAACTTTTCCACCTCCAAGGCATTGTTGCCTCGCCTCTACATTGCCACCAGTGTTACAATTGCCTTTGATGGTATTGGTTTACATCAATAATAATCATGCAACTATTTATCTCCATCATTTTAAAGAAAGTTTTGCACCTAAAAATGGCTTTTGTGGAAGTGAAATAAAGAGGGTACTTTGGCACAAAATTTTTAAACTTAAATAGTGTCATTCTCCATTTATTAAAAGGGGATGTTAGGCATTTCTTAAAATTAAAAGGGTATAAGTGCATTTACCCTTACTTTAAGGAAAATAAGAGCAATTTGTCTTTATTCCTAATTATTATAAATGGAGGGACTATTATTCTAGAAAAATAAAGTGGTTTTTTTATTTTCAATTATTATGAAATAAAGGGAATATTACTATAAAGGGAGGTACAAAGTATAATAAATGTATAAAATCTTTTAATTTTGAACAAATTATTATAAAATTTTATTAGTAAATGATATTTTTATATTTATGTATTTATATAATATATGATGTTATATGTTATTGTTTGTATTTTAATTAAATAGATTATCTACTTACTAAAATGCAAGTCTCATTATTTTTATTTTAAATGTTTTACAAATATTTGGGCTGGAGCTTTCCATTCGCCATAAGATTTTTAGAAGCAAAGATCTTCATAATAATATGTTCAAGTTGCCATTATTAGGGTAAAATGGGATTAGAGATAGGTTTTGGATCTTGTAAAAAGTTTGAACATATTTGATAAATACATATAAACAGATGCGATTATTTTGAAAAATGCTTATAAAAGTAATTTTGCTTTAGGAATGCTATGCTATGATACCAACGTAGTTTTTGTTTTAAGCTTGTGGCAACTGGAAAATTGATTCCATGCCAGTCATGACTAGGCAGGTTGTGACACTTTCCCTTGTCATGTCTTTTAACTTTGTCTTCTTAAATAGGTAATTGGCATAGCCAAATTGTGAACTGCCAAAATTTCACAAAATGGTTTAACAGAGGCCACCTAGTTTCAGTTTCTTAAAATGCAAGTAAAAGGGAAGTGAAACTAGTGTCTTTCAAACATTTCAACTTTAAATATGCCAAAAGAGCCTTTTTTTTAATTTATGATGTGCCAAATAATTTGAAATGGGTCTATTTATTGTTTTTATTTAGTATTTGGTAGGTTAACCTCAACCACATGCTCATAAAGGACTTGATCAATTTTCAAACTTATGAAGGTTCCAAAATACATCATTTCAATGGGTAAGACCTTTCATAAACTTCTAGCATGTATATCTTTTGGGATCTACACAGGGACATATGGCTTGTGGGGAAGTGTGTATTGCCCTGCAATCCTATATGCCACCCTAGGTTATGCATCATGAGCAGTTAGACAAAATGCAAATTTCTTTATACCTTTTTGATGTGATTTTAGGGCATAATGGCATATCATGGCTTCTCAAAATTTATCTCTTACTTTTCCTTTTAATTAATGAACTTTCTTCTTTTTTTACTTTTTTTACTTCTAAACTCTTGGTTGCATTTCTCTGTGGTAGCTTGTGATCACTATTTTTCATCTTTTGCATTTATGAACTTATGCCTTTATTTCACCTTTGCCTTTTTTTTTTCCAAAAGTACAATAATGCCAATTGGATTTGTGCATACTTCATCTTCCTAAATCTTTAAGCGAATAAGGATTATTGATGCTACCTTAACTAATTCTAATATATTGAAACTTTAAGTGCTTACATTTTCCTCTGCTTTTAATGTTCATGATGATTAATCCTTTTATCTATTACCTTAGTTAAATTTCTATAAACATTTTAGAGGAATGATTCTTTCTTTTCTTACAAAGCTATATTAATATCTCATGCTATTGCTACTTTTCCTTATATTTCAAAAGGTTTTAGGGTTTTTAGAATTTTTTCCCATCTAATTAGCAAGTTCTTATCATGGTTAAATCATGTTTAATCCACAAAAGAAATGATTTGGAAAAATTTGAGCATTTTTTATATTATATAACTTTCTTATTTTTCACCCAAATGCAATTTGCCATTATTAGGTTTTACCCTAACTTTTTTATTCTTATCAACTAGTAACCTTCATTTACCTTGTAAGATGATGGGCCCATCTTTTCTTGATATTTCAGCCTTAACCACTTTACTTTATATGGGTGAACAGGTCTCTTCTCTTTTAATAAAAAAAAAAAATTTAAAACTTTAAGTAAACATGACTTTAAGTTTTCTACTAATATGACTTTTTTGAAAACACATGGGTTAACCAAATGAACCTATTTCGAACACTAACACAAGACTTTTCTTCTTTATTAGTATATAAACATCTAATTTGCATTCCTTATTTAAAATTTGCTTATTCTTACCTTGAATTAATTTAATTTTGAGTGAAAGTTAGCTAATTAGTTTAGGTTAATTAGTTATAGCCAGTTTGTTTAAGAACATTAATTTGGTTATAAGCTATACAAATTCTAGCAACATTTTTAAACTTAGGTGGCTTATTTTGCATTTTTCAAATATAATTGTAAGCTTATTTCTAGGAACTTATTTCTCTTCTTTCTTTTTAACAAAAACTTATGAAGAGCTCAGTTCTTGGGTTTAAATATGTATAATCGATTCTTCATCC